>JAVQJG010044233.1:0-10376 GCA_036024015.1 Craterocephalus amniculus
CCCTCTCTTTTAACTGCAAACACCACATGTAACATCCCTTCAAAGTTTGGGGGTGGGGGGGTGCTGGGGTGCCCCTGTCTCTGTGGTCGGCCCCGGGGGCGGGCCGGGCCGGGCCGGGCAGCATGTCGCCTCGGCCCAGGGCGTTGGCTGGCTGTCCCGGGGGGCTAGACTGCTGGTCTGGGGGGCGGTTAGTAACAAAAATGGGTTGGGAGTGGGGGTGGGGCGGGGTGTGGTGGGGGGGTGCCGGGTTCGTGTCTCCTCTCGTCCTGGGTGGGTTTGTCCCCCCAGGGCATCAGGTGGCGGGCTAATGGTGTATGTGTGAGAGGTTGGAGAGAGTGTGTGTGTGTGTGTGTAGATGTGTATATGAGAGTGTGTGTGTGTTAGTGAGTGTGTGTGTGTGTCTGTTGAGTGTGAAGGTGAGGGTGTGTATGTGTGTTGTTGTGTGTGGGTGGGTATAGGAAGGGAGGGGTGTGTTGGGTGAGTGTGTTGTGTGTGGGTATGTATGTGTGTGTGTGTGTGTGTGAGTGTGGGTGTGTATGTGAGGGTGTGAGTGTGTTTGTGTTGTGTGTGTGGGGATGTGTGTGGGTGGGTATAGGAAGGGGGTGTGTGTTGGGTGAGTGTGTGTGTATGTTGGGGTTCTCAGGAGGCGCATTGGGCATGGGGGTGCGGGCTGCCTTCTGGCAGGGGCCGTCTTGGCGGGCCGGGTCCCCCCGGGTGGTGTGCTGGTCTCCTGCCTGTTGGGGGCGGGGGGTGTCCCCGGGCTCCTGTGCCCGGGCCCTTGGCGGGGGCCGCTGCCTCGTGTCTGCGGGAGGGCTCCGCCTGAGGTCTCCTGCTGCTGCCTTCCTGGGCGGGCGCGTGGTCGTCTCTGTGGTGGGGGGTCTGTTGCCTATGGGGAGGGCTGGTGGCCTGGGTCTCGGGGGCTCTGGCCTCTGTTCTAGTGAGGTGCATCTGCATGATCACTCTGCATGGTCTCTCCTTCCTGATCGTCTCCACTCTGTATATTCAGCACGGTGACTCAGTCTCTGCGGCGTCGTGTAGCCGAGTCCTCCTGCACATCCTCACAGGTTTATCTGCGTGCGTTCTTAGATACATGAGTTTCACTCGGATACATTGTCTTATTTTTTGGGTATTCATTGATTGATTTTTTTTATAGTATACCTTTATCTCTTTATTATTATTATTATTATTATTATTGTTATTACTATTAATTTTTATTAATAGTTGTGTTTGACCTACTGGCCAGGACAGTCTTAGTTGTATATGTTGTAACTAGTATGGATTAAATGGTTTTCTGTATATGGTATATTTTGTCCCTACCCCCACTCCCCACACCTCTTTGTCCCTCTCTCTCCCCTCCTTCTTCTCTCTCTTCTCTCTATCTGTCTCCTCCGTTCGAGTCCAGCAATAAGATTTTGAATTAATAAAGTTTCTCTCCTCAAGAGGGACTTTATAAATGCAGTATAAATCCCTTCTTGATAGAGTAAATTTGCCGAGCACCAAATCATTCTGCTTGCAACAATGCTGGACAAGACAGGTATAGAAAAAAAAATACTGGAAATAAAATCTGAAAGATGAGCAGCTACAACACCATCCTTTTTCTATTAAATCATAAATGTAATCATTCAGATAAATTGCTTTATATTAATTCAAACATGGAAACAAATTTAAATTAGCCTGTTTCTGACTTAAATCTAAAATTTAAATGTAAAGTTGGCAAATGATCTGGTTTTATCTTTGATTTTATGTCAATGAAGCTAAAGCTGCAGTAAGATTTCAAAAGATCCCCAGTATGTCTGAGGTCATTTATAAAACATGTAACAGAACACAAAACTTAAAACTGAAACATATTTTAGAAAATAGTTACATGCAACATATGGAGGTTTTTGATGTTTTGTTATTTCACAGTTCCATTCAAAGCCGCCTATCAGCCCCCCCACTCTGCATGGAGGGGTGATTTATCTGTGTGGTTCTGTTCATTTTGAGTCAGAGTGGTGGTGTCGGGCTCCCTCAGCGCTTTGACAACTGCTGCAGCAGAGACTCATGCACTAGCAGCAGCTCCAGGAAGAGCACAAGCACATAAATAATCATCCAGGCACTGTAAGATAGCTCTGCTCTCCTTGGGCCTTCCAGCAGATGCTATGCTAACAAATGGGAGCAGTCAAACCAGAGCTAATGGGAAAACGTTTCTTGTCGTGTCTCACCCCCCCACCCCTCCACCCAACCCCCACACAGCCACTGTCTTTCAGTTGTTTTTAATTTTGTCCTTGGAAAGTCAGGTCGGATTAGTGATGTGCATTAAACTGAGACATGGGGAGGACTCGGGAAGAGACGTCCAGGTAGAGGGCCGATCCCCCGCCGTCCATGTAGGCCAGCCCAGGCCGGCCCGCATCCCGGCCATGCCTACCTGCCATGTAGTCTCGTTGTTTTATTGGTCAGTGGGTGCCAGTGTAAGGGACGACCCATCTTCATCCATCCATCCATCCATCCATCCATCCATCCATCCATCCATCCATCCATCCATCCATCCATCCATCCATCCATCCATCCATCCATCTAGCAGTTATTAACATGGTGAAAGTCCTTTTGGTTGTCGGGCTTCAGAAGTCCTGCTCCCGTTTCTCCTGTTGTAAACATAGTCACAGTTCAGCCATAAACTCTTGCAAAATGGTAAAACTAGGATCAATTACGGATATAAATTATGTACAAAGTTTTTGTGGGTCATCAAATCCTCAATTTGGCTGCATTAAGCTGATTGATAGCTCCTCCTCTCAGAGCTGAATGTTTTTTTGAAAGCGTCTGCAGTGCAAAACCCAATTCAGTCATTACCCACATCTCCCTTATCAGCACATGAGGAATAAACACAAATCTAATAGAAATTCATTACATAGAGCCGTATCCACACTTTCTTTCCCCTCTTTCTCTCTCTCTCTCTCTCTCTCTCTCTCTCTCTCTCTCTCTCTCTCTCTCTCTCTCTCTCTCTCTCACACACACACACACATACACACACACACACACGTACACACACACAGCCAACTAGTTTATTAGATTAATAGGCTATGAATGGCTAATACAAATTACCACCCTCTCTTGTTAACGAGACATGGCGCAATTTGTATAATTATGTCTGTGGCTGCGAAGATTTCCTGTGTCTAAGCATATTTTTAGACAACCAAGCTTCTGAAGGCTTTTGATTACATATTTACTTTGGGGCTTTCAGCTTTTTGCTCTTTCTTTCAGAAGTCGTTTTTTTAATAATTCATCACTTTGTTCCAGACTGGAATAATTTGTGTTGAGATTTAGGAACAAATGCTTTGGGGAGTGTTGATTTTATTCTTTTTCTTTTCCTTTATAATGATCACAGAACATGTTGTCTGTGATGTCTCATTTTCTTTTTCGTTTTTTAGGCTTGGTGTTCATAGAAGGGAGATAAGGTTCTGAAAGGGTTTTGGCACCAGATCCAGCTGTTCATAAAACCTGATTTACACCTTTACGGTTCCTTTTATGAGTCCTTTTTTAAATTATTTCTATGGATAGGATCTTCATGCATGTTTAAATCAACTCTGACCAGGAACTTTTTTAAAGGGGAATTTTTCTGGATCTGTTCACTTATCAAAATCAGAATACTTTATTAATTCCCAAGAGGGAATGCATAGCATCAGCACTCCACTGGGGGAATACGAATATTATTGTTTTTTAAAAAAATTCATGGGAACTCAGCGATAGAGGATCACGCTGAGCACCAGCAGAAAATACAGGCGGCATCTCTTCCTCTGTCTTTGTCATGTTAAGTTGGAAAAGTTATCCACCATAGCTCAGCACTCATCCTCATCTCTGATGCATCCAACTGCAACTGTGGTGGTTGGGGGAGGGGGGGTTCGTGGTGATGAAGCAGATGAAGATGGTTGCAACAGTTTCTAGTTACGAAATTTATTAGGATTTTTTAGCATTGACTAGCAAATTATCTACTGAAATCCTCCTAATGTAACATCTTGAAATAATTTCCATTCTATTATTCATCCCTTCTGACATCTGTTCCTCCTCTTTCTGCTCGTTTAAAAGATGATTTTTGTTTTGTAAGATAGCAGGGTAAGAAAAGCGTTAAAAGTAGCAGGAAGGAGATGTTTTGAGTTTATTTGTTCTAAATCAGCTACTTGGATTTACCTTGTTTAAAAAATGAACCATTTCTAAGACATTTTCTTGTTTTTGTCTTTCCTTTCCGCCTCAGGTCTCTGGAAACTCTCTGGAACCGGGTTTAGTGGATCTCCACCAGATCAGCCCATTATCAGCTGGTGTGATTGCACCAGCCCCGGATGACTCCTGGGAATGGGATGAAACGGATATGACAATCACTGAGGTCCAGCTGCAAGAAATACCAGAGCCAGATCTGACACAAAACCTCCCCACAGAACCAAATCTAGCTTCAGACAGCAATCCATCTACCAGGAACCAAGCTGCTGAGATCAGAAGGGATGTCCCAGCCACTCTGGAGACGTCCAACTCGAGGGTGATTAGCCCCCAAACCGTCCCCCAAGACAACAACAACATATACCAAGTGTACAGCCTCCATAATGTAGAATTATACAAGCAGCCTCAGTTTCCCCTCACTTCTTCCTTTTTGCACAGAATTAAACCAGGAAAAAGGAAACACCAAGTCCTGGTGAAGAGTTTCAGCAAAGATTCCTCCTTCTCTTCCATCGAATCCCTCCCAGATCTCCTGGGCGGTCTGATGGCAAATGGCCAACGAGGAGACAGGACTATCGGAGATCAGGACGGCGAGGGCGGCAGAGGGAGTGGCCAGTGGGAGAACAGTCGACGTTCAGATTGCGAGAGCGGGATCGTGAGCGACACGGGAGACCCGGAAATGACAGCGACAAACAGCGAAGTCCAGGGAGAGGAAGAGGATCAACCAGGAGATGAGGATGAAGGAGTTGGGCATGTGCAAAAGCTGAATGTCCTCAAGTCCAATCTGAGGAGCAAGGCAGAAACGAACAAGAGGGGCAATGGATGGAAAAGGGATGATCTCCGAAGTGAAAGTAAAAGAAACAGTGAGGAGGAAAAGAGGAAGAGGTGCAGGAGGGGGGCAGGGGAGGCGGTTGAAATCCTAATTAATGGACACGGGATCCTGACACCTGCTGATTCTGACTCAGACTTTGATATTGGAGGATTCGATGTTGACGGCTCCAAGGCGTTCGTGTCCTGTGACGAGTTCCAGTGTGAGCAGTACAATCAGCGGCAGACTCCTCCTGCTCTCACCAGCCAGTCATCGGCTCCAGTTTTATCTCAGGGCTCGTCTCTGGAGTCCCTGCTGGCTGTAGGCCTGCAGTTATTCCCCTCCAAAGAGCTGCTGCTTCGCAGTGCGTCTCTGGAGAGCTGCTTGGTTCCGTCTCAGGGCAGCGATGGGGAGATGGGAGACGGCCTCGCTGAGCAGGGGAGGGAAGGTGAAGGGGTTGAGCAAACTGGAAAGGTAGAAAGTGGACAAGGAGAGCCGTCGTCAGGTGAGCTGAGCCAGAGAACTCTGGATCTCCTCAAACGTCTGGAGAATATCCAAAGTCCTCTGGCAGGAAAGATGATCCGGAGTGTTTCTGAAATGACGCTCCGAAGCAGCTCCCTGCAGAAGACCCCTTTCCCTTCCTCCCCTTCCCTCGGAGGCCGACATGCCCCCCTCTCTGGGATTTTGTTCATGTCACAGAAAGAGCTACCGTCGCTAATCAAAGAAGGTTCAGCATCAGCATCGCTGACAGAGCTGAGCAGCACCGAGGACTCCTCTCTGGGCTCAGAGGACTTAGCGGCGCTCAGGAATCAGCGGCAGCTCTTCCTGGATCCGAGCATGGCAGCCAATTCCAACGCCAGCTCTTACAGGAAACACAGCCACAACAACAACCGAGTGGCGCCCGGCGGGGACGAGGCGGACGCGGCCAGTTTGAGCATGGTGGTGAACGTCTCGTCAGCTTGCACGGATGAAGATGAGGACGACAGCGACCTGCTCTCCTCCTCCACACTGACGCTCACTGAGGAGGAGCTCGGCATTCGGGACGAGGAGGACGAAGAAGAGGAGAGGTTGAGTGGTGCGTCTTCTGGTAACGAGGACGAAGAGGAGGAGGAGATGGAGGGCTCTTATGTGCTGGGGGTGGACTACATGCAGAAGGAGCTGCAGAGTTGGATCCGATCACCTTACAACTCCGCTTCCTCTGCCTCTAAAAGCGAGGCAGGCCTCCGGGACGAGCTGCAGTGTGGGAGCACTGTGTCCCCCTCCTCCTCCTCCTCCTCCTCTCTGTACAAGGATAAGTGCTGTTTTCTAAACTCCTCGGCAGCTAAACTGACGGAAACCAACACCAAGGATGGCAACAACAAAACAAAAAGGGAGGCCAGAGAAGAAGAAGAAGAGGAAAACAGAAGAAATGCAACAAGAAGCTACATCAACCAGTTTGTGGACGACGTGGAGAATGGAAATGTAGACCAGAGCTGTTTGAAAGGGAGGGATGACGATGATGAGCTCCTTAGAGAGGAGTCGGGAGTGTTCACTCAGAAAGGAGAATCTCTGTGGGAGTTGTACATGAACTCCAAAGCAGGAGAGTCTGTTCCAGAAATAAGCAACCTGAGATTTAAAGCAGAATCAGATTCATCTGCGTCCTCCGAGCTCCTCCCCTTCCCCTCCAACCGGGCGTCCTCGCTGGTGGGACAGCTGAGGGGAGAGCTGCCCTGCCACAGCACCTCCATCCCCTCCCCTCCCTCCCTCTCGCCGGGGGAGGACTGTAGCCCTCACGCTGCTTTGCACAGCAGCAGACCAGCAGTGGGAGGAAGGAAAGCCATCACAATACAGGAAAAGTTCAAATTCTCATCTTTTGTGACGGAGGAAGCCAAGAGGGAGGTCAGAGGGAAAGATTTGCGTCCGCCTCCCAAAAAGTGGCACAGCGGCCACTCCTGCTGCTGCAGCCATCTTCCCTCCCCATCCTCCCTCCGTCCCCGCGCTGAGAGCAGGACAGAGAACGTGCACCACTATGTGATGGAGATCATCGACATGACCTCAGTAGCACTGAAAAACAAAGAGAACCATTCCGAAGAACCAAAGCAGAGCGAGATCAGGGACCAGCAAGACCCAGGTCCTGCATCGCTGGCACAGATCAGACACAAGGTAGAGTCCAGATAGTTAAACTGGTTCGGCTGCTCATGGAAAACCTTTGAAAACGTTGTTATTGATAGTAAATGTCTCTGTTTCTGGAGACAAGGCAGCCCTTTCTGACCGCATGTAGTTCATAGACAAATTCATTCATAGCAAAAGTCATCCAACTTAATTTGTTCGCCAAGTTCAAGTCATTTAATAAATTGCATCACAGATCATAAATTTTTTGCTTTTAATGACTCATTTCTCCAGTAGCAAGTGAATTAATGTCAAAGCTAATCACTGAAAAGGCAAAAAGAAATCAGGCGGAAAACTTCCAGACAAAAGTGTCTTAGTAAAATATTAATATGCAAATCAAAGATTATATGCTGCAGTAGTTATTGGTGTTTAAGTTGCTAAATTTGGATAAATCAGGGACTTTTAAACAAGAGACAAGTTCTAAAACCTTAGTCTCCAAACTGGAATATTTGTGTGTACAACACCAGTGCTGTTCACACCGCACAATCAATCCAAAGCAAAGAAAAACCAAGCTTTCTTTTCTTTCATCAGGTCCTCGAACTTTCCCACCAGCCTCTCCACCTTCGGAAGGGAGACTTCTACTCCTACCTGTCCCTGTCCTCCCATGACAGTGACTGTGGCGAGGTCAGTCAGTGCACGGAGGAGAAGAGCTCCACCCCGGTCCCCTACAGCATCCCGTCCTACGCCACGCCGACCCCAGAGCTCCACAGCTCCAGCCCCGAGCTGTTTGCAAGCACCGAACACCAAACGTCCTCCCACAAATCTAAATCTGACCTCTGCAATCTGGATTTGAAGTCTGCTGACGGGAGAGTGGCTGAAGAGTCCCCCGGCCCCGGCCTGTCGCTGCCCCCCAGCCCCGACATCAGGGACGAGGAAACTCTGTTTGCAGCGTGTACGGAGGAAGTTTACCTCGGCCCGCCTCTCTGCTACAGTTTGCTGCTCAGCAAGAAGCCGCAGCGCTTCGGTGTCAGGCCGGGCGGTCGGGAGCCTGACTACCCCCGTTCTGATGATCATCTCCCATATTTCTCTCAAGAGGAGCCTAACTCTGAGGCAGGGGAGAGGCAGAGTGACCTGCCTCACCCTCCTTCCTCCGAGCCCTGTCGCAGCTTATTTTCTACCTCCCCACTGTTACCAAGCGACTCCACCTCTCTCCAGAGGCCTGTCTCCGCGCCGGAAGGCCAGCCTCCGTCTCCTCCGTCTCCTCCTCCTGCTGCTGCTGCTGCTGCAGAGGAGAATGGGGGTGAGGACCTGCACCTCTGCTGTGATGTCGCTGGAGGAGAAGTCGCGGCCGATGTGAGTGTTGGCACGCCGCGGGAGGAGAGGAGTCGTAATGAGGGGGCTCCTTATCTTAATCCCCGGGCGCATGTCGCCCTGATAGACTCCTTCGCCACCGAATGTTTGGCAGATACTAAAACGCTTGAATCCAATATGGGCGCCGTAATGACCAAGATAAGTGTCTGCAGCGCTGCTACAAATCCCTCAAAAGAGCCAGCCACCACCGCTACGCGTATTAATCCCAAAATTAACTGCTCAGCGATGAGAGAGGCAGATAGGGAGGAGGGGGGGCGAGGCGGAGAGGTGGATACTCAGCCGGAGGAGAAGGGGAAGAAAGGGCGGAGCAGCTGGCAGCGGGAAGCAAGGACTGCCATCCTGAAGCAGGTTAGTGCTCCGTGTGTTTGGCTGATGTGCTATCTCAGGACATTATACGGGGCCTTGATAGTGAGCTTCACCTCTCTACTCCAGGTATTAGTTCAAGGCGAGCTCCTCAGTGGGTTGGAATGTAGTGAGGCTGCTGTGTATTTCTCTCATTTCCATTTCTGAAGCTGGACAGACCTGAGAGGTGCTAATATGAAGCTTCTCTCGCCTCCTCTTATCCACTCTCCTCTTTTTACTGTTATTTCTTCACCTCTCTTTTATTGTCCCTTTTCCCATCAGCCTCCTCTACTCCATCCTCCTTTCTTATTTCTAGTCAATTCCAACAGACCATCTCTCCTCTCTAACACTTTTTTTTATCCCACATTTCTCCAGTTTCTTTCTTCCAGGTATTCTTTTCTCTTACCTGTTCTCTGTTCCCTGCTTTCCCGTCCTCCCTCTGTATATTTCCACACTCTCATCCTCCATCATTATCTGCCTTTTCCTTCTCTCCTGCCTGAGGTGTTGGTGGAAGGGGGAGATTTGCAGACTTCTTAGTATTTTAGTTAGAAGGTTAAGGTCCATAGAACAATATCAGGATAATTACTATCCGTCAGATTTCATTAGGATTCATCAGCTAAGAGCTTTCCCTTCCCGCAGTGATTGTTCATTTCATCGCTGAATTAGCGTGTTTGTGCATGTTTTCTATTTCTTAATGCAAATGAGAGAGGGGGGATTTCTTTTTCCATGTCTGCAACCTTGCTTGTTTCTGTTTATTAACTTTGTAAAGCTAAACATTACTGTGTGTCTCACTGTAGAAACATGTTTAATCACAATTTCCTTTCTATCATCTCCGACCAGTCTGCCCAGTCTCCTCTGACATCATCAACTGGACATTTTCTCTTCTTCAGACCGTTCTCTGGAAACCCTGGAGATGCTTGTGTGTGAACATCCCAGTAAATACTCAGACCAACAACCATAAATCTCCTTTCTTACTGATTCTGATGCTCAGTTTGGTCTGAGTCTTCATCATGTCTACATGATGCCATGTGATTGGCCGGTTAGATACCGGACTGATAACGTGGCTAATTAGTGGGTCACATAAAAACTGAATCCAGCAAATCTTTTCCAGATGATCTCTGAAATGTAAATAACATTGCAGATCATCTTAAAAGGGGAACTTTTCAACCTGTACCTATGTTGTAACATGCCAAATGATCATTTACTCACCCAGACAGTTGTGGGTGCCACAAAACTCCTTCATTTTACCAATGTGTTGTTAGCAAATGCTAGTCCCATCCCTCCGTGAGCTGGAAGCAGCTTCTCCTTCCTTTGTTGTTGTCATTCCGGGGTCCTTTCAAGCCTCCTGCACGTAACTGTGACGGCGATGACATCACCACCATGCGCCGTGGCAAAAGGGCGAATTCACTTCGCGAGTTCGCTTTTTGCTACGATAACAGCAACGTGGTTTGTGTTTGTGTTTTCACAAATGGTAAAAATAGAATGTAGTCCACTGAAAAGGTGCAAAAAGGCTTTTCAAAGTCTGCATATGATGGGAGTTCATATCCATATGTATGTGTGTGTGTGTGTGTGTGTGTGTGTGTGT
>JAVQJG010044234.1:0-14713 GCA_036024015.1 Craterocephalus amniculus
CTGTCTGTCTGTCTGTCTGTCTGTCTGTCTGTCTGTCTGTCTGTCTGTCTGTCTGTCTGTCTGTCTGTCTGTCTGTCTGTCTGTCTGTAGAATGATTTAGTGTACAGAGGAGTTCATGGTTGGTCATCACATTGTCACTTTGTACATAGCAGAAGATATGATGCTGTTCTTTTTAGAGAGCCATACTTGTTCAGTACTTTTCTAATTGTACTATCAAGGACTTTAATCTGTAACTTTTTTAACTGGAGTTTTACACAATCCTCAACGACCCATTGTTTGAGTCAGGTGTGATGCAGCATGGAAACCTACAGGACACTGGCTCAAGAATTCCAGTGTTGGTGATCACTGCTGTAGGGTCTGACATGTGCAGCTTTTTGTTCTTTTTTTCATGTTGTTAATGATAAATGAATCAAGTGAATTTGACCATCAGCATTAAATGAATAATGCATAAGTGTAAAAGTTCAGTTAATGTGTTGCTGTTGAATCAAAGTTGTATATTTATCTTAAGACCTGTTTAGAACTACAGTACATTGAACTGAGAGAGTATGCACTTTCTCACACTGCTGTTTGCGAAAGATAAATGCATTTGGTCATTTTCAAGGCAATGTAATCATAAACTAGGAAGCTGAAATGGCCAAAGTGCTCAGGATACACCACTTGGCAAGAAATGTCAGCAGAAAAATTAAAATGTTTTCAAAGAATGGGGTGATTGAAAATCTTTGTGGCACAAAGAAACCCAATATTATCATCCCGCTATACCGTATGTATGTAACCCACTGACCATGTTATTTTCAAGTTCAGTCCTGGACAGAGAGTGGGAGTTTTTCTTTGCCAGCCGGTGCCTGATAGAGTTGAAGAGGCAGTAAGGAGCGACTGCCCTGTGAAACATGATATGGTGGATAGAAAGCTGTTCTATATTTTCATATCTTGGGTTGCAATGTTCTTCTTCAATGATTGTTAATTTAATAAGAGAACTATTTTCTATGCTCTACTGACAACAAGAAGGTAAAATAAACCCGCCCTACTGAAAAATGTAGTTGTCTCCAACTGCAATGTAAACTTCTCATCAAGTCACTCATCAAGGCAAAGCACATTTATTTATTTGCACATTTAATGTACAAGACAATTCAAGGTCTGAATCGTAACACAGTTGGATCTTGCAGATTTTCAGTTTGCACTTGAAATTTTCAACAAGAAACAGACCTGATGTCCCAACGTAATGTTAATTTTCTACTTATAGTTGTTACTACAAAACTAATTTGATGTGCAGTAATGCAGCAGCTGAATATCCCAATGCCTTGGCATCATGTCAACCAACTATGCAGCCCACACTGTTTGAGAGTAAATAATAGCAGAACCTGATCCATACCAGGAAATCCACTGAGATGCAGAGGCTGTCGTTGCTGTTCAAATGAAAATACACTTCAAACCCACCATGATCTGGAGAGGTTGTACACCAAATACTGTTGCTGCATCCGCAAGACCAATACAAAAAAAATTAGATGGAGGAAAAATAAGACAGGCTGCAGCCTTGCCAGTATCCATAAAGTAATAAGATCAATATATACCATACAGCAGGCACATTTACATTTAGCCTCCAGTCCTGTGTTGTACTTTTGACTAAT
The DNA here is from genome assembly GCA_036024015.1 of Craterocephalus amniculus. Lineage (NCBI taxonomy): Eukaryota > Metazoa > Chordata > Actinopteri > Atheriniformes > Atherinidae > Craterocephalus > Craterocephalus amniculus. The sequence continues at coordinate 1,626 of JAVQJG010044234.1, forward strand.
GTCTTACAAAATATATTTTTTGGAACAGCTCTGTGAAAGCTAGGCCTGAACGTTGGAGAAATCCATCTGCCTCCCCCAAAACACATTCTGACATGTCTCACAGTCAAATCTCCCCCCCAAGGCGTAAGATGAGGGAACATCTTCAATCTCAACCTGAAAAACAATAGGGCTCGTAAGACACCGCAAAAAATGGATTGGAAGTGCTAAAACCGCCGAAACCTCTGCCGGAAACACGACTTTCTATAAATACAAGATACTCGCCTCAGCTGCCAAGTTCGTTATTTTCTCTCCCTCTCATTCTTTCCCTCTCTCTCTCTCTCTGTCATGTTGGGCTCTGCATGGTTATATATACTACATCATCATTCAAACGCTCGGCAATTGAAAGGAAAATAGCATGAATAAGAAAAATAAAAGCGGCGGAAGCGTGGTTCTTCTATTGAAGGAACATCTCTCTCCTGCTCTTCCTCCAAGAGTGGGAGTGGGTTAGGGAAGCCCGGTACCAGGCCCCGATGCTGCTGCTGCTGCTGTTGGTGTGGCAGGTTTCCCGTGTGATCCAAAAATACCTTCACACTCGCCCACTTGGGTCCCCAGCCGCCTGTACTCTTTGGTTCTGCAAGCGGGGATGGGTGAGAATCACATTCAGCGCTCCGATCGTGATTGCGGAATGCCCCAGCGTTTCTTTAACCATGCTCCCAGACTCCTCCACACACACACACACACACACACACACACACACACACACACACACACACACACACACACACACACTGCTCCCACCTTGCCCTCTTCTCTGTTGGATCCATGCTGGCAGCGCTGATAGTCCAGTTCCTGGGTCTGATCCAGCCACTGCACCTGGTGTTACCTAACTGCCTGCACATTTTGAAGAGAAATCTGCAGAAAATACAATGTCTGCACATTTGATTCTAACTGAAGAATGCCTTTGCTGTCAGAAAACCATTACATTACATAGTTAAAATGCAAATACCTACTTTAAGATACACAGAATCATTAGAGGGAAGACTAATTGCATGTACTTTTGACCATCAGACAGTAATACATCTCCATATTCAGGTCTCTGACTCATCTGCACCCACATTGATTTCTGCTTGCTGCTCTTCCTCTTATTGAGTGACACCGCAACGTTCATGAAAAGATGTTATTAATTAGAAAGCATTGTTTCGTCGCTTTATTGATGTACATGCAGGCACCACACGGACCATGCAATGCGCCCGAATCAAACAAATAGCCAACAGTAGACATGTGAGCAAGCAGATGAAGAATGTTAAGAGCTCGCAGCTAACAAAAGTAACTATGGAAACGGCCAGCTCTACATTGCACTACCTTCCACAGCTCTCTCCAGAAATAAAAACTGTTGGGCTAAGAGCGAATCAGGTAAAGACAAAAGATCCCGGGTGAACCTATTTATAGTGGGCCTTACATAACATACATAGACCTATGTTGGCTGAGGCAAGTTTGGTACTAAACAGTGAGCTTCTAGAGGCCAAAGGCAGAGTACACAGAGCTGGAGATGCTGGATCCTGGAGCAGATTTTTACAGCAGTGCAAGTATAAACAATAATTAGCACAGTGCGGATCATATTGCTCATGGCAACATTATTAAACACAGTTACATGTTACGCTGTGAGGTCAGTGATGTCAAAGCCGGAGTTCCACAAGCAGCATGAAATAGCAAAGAGCTCACAAATACTGACCCATTGAATAGCTGATAGCCACCAGGCTCGAGGATCACACAAGCAGAGAGGGAAAAAACGTAAAACAAAAACCAGGCACACTCACGTCACAAGATGCACAAGTCCACAGCCAGTCGCCCCAGAAGCTATGCTTATTTGTATGGGAGGCGAAAAGTTGTGTCAGATAAGAAAGCATTCACACATACATGCACACACGTATTATCATGTAGCCTTGAGACAAAAAAGAAAAAAAATCTGACATCTACAGTGAGATGATTTGAACACACAAGCCTGCATACACACAGAATCCGTGTGAGAGCCACTGTGATGGTTTAATGCCCGCACGGTGATCATGTAGAAATACAGCCTGCCAACATATCTTAAATCCAAATTGAGCCATTAGCATAATTATCCACTTATACTGCTTTAATTCTAAGTAGCTCTCCATTGTAAGTAAAATGATAGCTAAGCTGTATTGAAAAAGCCACTTTTCCACTCACAAATGCCTTATTAATTAGCTCCCTCTAGCATTCCTTCCCAGTAATTACATTCAATGCAGCAGTCGGTGCTGTTGGATCGGGGGTGGGAGGGGAAGTGAAGGGGGCACTACCAGTCAACTTTATAATTACACCACATATGTATGATGACTTCTTTTATTTAAACAAAAAAAACCTATTTTAATCTTGGAGATGAATGTTGTATTCACTCCATGTTCAAACGGCACTCATCAGTCAAATCAATAACCAAATATTTTTAGCATATAGAAGCTCTGATGTTGTTGGGATAGGTTGACATGAAATGCAAATGAATACTGACTCATCTGTTTATTATGCAGTCACATTAGTTAGCTCTGATGCTGTTTGGCTATTATCCCATCTCACTATGAAAGAGGGTCTTGGGTGAGGGTGATGAATTGCGCAGTGAGTGCTTTAGTCACAGATTGTCCACACTCTTCAAAGAAATAAATGCATTTTCATCTGCGGTTGCATTCAAGGGGGGACGTGTAATCCATTTCCCTCTGAGAGAAGCAACAAAAGAAAAAAAGGATATGGCTATTCTGTGTCCAAAATCCCTTAATACTGTCATCTGCGTTAGCGGGTCAAAGGTTTAAACGATGAGCTGGAATCTCCACCAGCTTTGCCCGAAAGCAGTTGTTTGACACTGATGCGACACACACCAGCTTTTGTATGATCACAACAATCAGTCTAATGAATCAAAGAAAAAACATGCACACAGACTAAGCTTTTTATGTTATTTAAGAACAGAATCTTTACTTATCATGCACTGAAAACTGATACTGTGGGAAACAAGACGCTTATTGGCAAAAGTACCAATGTGCTGCTTCACAGCGTACCTGCTGTTCTGCTAACTGATAGAGGCACTATTTATAGCCATGCAACCTTACAGCTCCATGCTAAGTCTTCAGCTATACAACTGCACATCTATTCCATTCAAAAAGAATTCATGAAAGTCTACAGGCTGGAACCCAGCGGTCATGTACACAAACAGAGTGCTGCAAGGTCTGCGCTCCCACTATGAGAGTTTAATATTTGCTGGCGAAGTATTAATAAGAAGATTGTGACTGTGCGCCTCAGTCTGCGAGCGCACGCCAGCATATGTCAAGGAGTGAAAAGAATTTGCCATCAATGTATTCCATGCCTTTTGATGACGGGTAATTAAGCACCAAACCCTCACAACAACAGTGCTCCATGGAAACCATGCAAGGGGGAAAAAAAAGGAAAAAAAAAAACATTGACGTCAGCTGGAGGCCTTCAATGTGCCATTTGAAAAAGGATAAAATGATCAGGCTGCCGCACTTAAGGTCACAGTGTTGAAGCTGCTGTTTGCCTTGACTAAAAGAAATGGCAACATGTGTTACACACGACGTTTCATTGAATTCAGCTTCAATATTTTAAATTATCAGCAAAATAGATTCTATGTAAATACACAGAAACAAAAAGCATATGTGATTTATTTTAACTTTGACTCTTCACTATTAAATAATCAAACATCAGACTTGATTATTTTTAAACTCGTACTACCCATAAGGGTCAGGGATATTCAGCATTTCGTATAATGTCAGAATGTACTTAAAATCCACAATATGACCTACGTGGGTTTGCTTAATTTGACCTCAAATCTAAACTTCTGAATAAACTCTTACCACTGTTCAACAACAAGATGAATAACTGCAAAATATTCCAGGAAAGAAGTGACTGAACAATGAATTGGCCGCTTCTTTTCACAAATTGACACAATCAAACCAAGATGACACTTAATACGTGACAAACTAGAAGCACTCGAAGCGCACAGACTTCAGGTGACTCACCTGTGAAAAACTTCATAAGGCTCACAGCCATTTTTGTATAAATAGCCGGCCAACACAAGTGAATACCATTTTTATCCAGCGTCCACCCTCTCGGGGATGCAGTTCACCATAGCTGCATTGGTTTTTACTGGAATCTTCTTCCAGCCATCCACCATCACATCACAGACAGGATGGATGTTGGACACCTTGTGCTCCTTCACCTTCCGCCTCAGGTTCCCCCACAGGAGCTCAGTTCAGTTTGGGTGTAGAGATACACTTGGCCACTCCATCACCTTCATCTTCTGCTTCCTCAGCAAGGTAGTGGTTATGTTGGTGGTAGGTTTGGGGTCGTAACGATGCTGGAAAACTCTCATGTTGCCCAGTTTCTGAAGGGAGGGGATCAGATTCTGCTTCAGGATAACACAGGACATGTTGGAACGAATGATTCCCTCAATGAAGCCCAGTTTCCCAACGCTGGGAGTAATCATACACACTGTGCTGTAGTAGTTCAGGGTGTTACAGTCTTCATATAAAGTAGCCATTTCTCAAATCCACAGAGAGATCTTTGCAATGAGGCATCATGTTGGACATCCAGTGGTCAGTATGGGAGAAATTAACTAAAATTTCACAATTTATCCGTGATAAACACGTTTGTAGTGTAACAGGTGAAAACTTGAACATGATAAATAAAACAGATAGCACTTGGGGTGTACTAACTTGTGTTGCTAAATATTCATACAAAAATGACTGTGTTGAGTAATTTTCAGAGAAAAGTAAATCTATACTGCCATTTTAGTTGTGCACCGACTACTCGAAGTTATACCTAAGCTTTTCCATTGGATTGTCCATGGAGGAGAAAAAACTGTGTGTTCTCACTTTTTGTCAGAGACTGTAACTAAAATATGGCCTGCTGTGGTGTTTGAAAAACATTGTTGTGAAATTGCAGCACTGAATGCATGTGTCCTCTAACAGAACTGCATCGATGCCAGAATGACCGGCCATGCCTTTTTAATTTAGCTCCCCACATGTGAAACAGTGAATTAACATCAGCTGGCATCCAGCACTTCCTTTCTTTAATTCAGCAGTGTTTATTTTTCTGACTGTTCCTCTTCAAAATAATTGATAAAAATTATACAAATACATTGAAAAAATTACCCCCCTTAATGGTTCTAGGGGATATAAATAGTGTTGGTGGTTCTAGTGATGAGGCAGCTGTAGCTCAGTGGATACGGCTGTCACCTACTAAACAGGGGTGTCCTTGGGCAAGACACTGAACCCTACCTTGCCTCCCAGTGTGCCTATGGGGTGTATAAATGTGTGTGTGAATGTTAGCTCTTAGCACCCAGTATGCTCCAATACAGGTGCTGTGTGAATGGGGGTGAATGAGACATGTGGTGTTAAAGTGGTTTGAGTAGACAAGAAAAGTGCTCTATAAGTACACTCCATTTACCATTTAGTCTTACAAACGATTCCTGGATCCAAATGGTGATAAAGGTCAACCCCAAAATCTGATCAGTTGCTCTTTACACCATTTTGGAAATTTTATATTTATATTTAATCAAAATCTGTCCATTACTTTTTGAGTTATGTTGCTAAGAAGGCAAGGCAAGACAATTCAAAGGGCTTCATATAAAACAGAAGCATTACAGCAGGGTGCAGAAGAAACATTAAAAAGTACATTAAAAACAGTCTTAGAACATACTGGAAAAAACCTCAAGATAGGATAAAATGCAAGAAATAAGATTATTATTATATTATTAGTTGTTTTGATGAAAGGCGGCATATAGTTTTGGTTTTTTTTTTAATCTCGATTTAAAGATGTTCAGTTTCAGCAGACCTGCAGCTTTCTGGGAGTTTTTTCCACATGTGAGGAGCATAAAAACTGAATGCCTCCTCTTTGTGTTGCAGTATGTTCCGACTCTGGGAACTGAAATCAGAGCTGACCCTGATGACTTGAAGGATCTGTTTGGTTAGTAACGAACCAGAAGATCGTAAATGTGTTTTGGCACAAGACCATTCAGTGCTTTGCGAACTAATAGACGGACAGACAAATGTATGCCGGGGAAAATTGAAGACACCAATATGTCATGCTGTGTAACGCTCACCACTGCTTTAGTTTTAAGAAACTGTTTGAGATCAAGGAATCACCACTGTATGACTCTATTTTAATGCTTTACATTCATGATATAATCAGCGTACCTGAACATGCTTAACCTTTTGTGATTTTTTTTAACATCTTCACTCATGGTATGTGGTACTATACACAACATGTAGCTATTTATTGTATTTTAAAGATTTATTGAATCCATAATTTTTTAATGCTGCCATGCATTTCCAACTACAGCTGCTCTACATCAAAGGAAATGTAATTGAGCATCATATAAAACTTACATTGAAGTGAAATTTCAATGCACCAAATCAAACTAGAAATTATTTCCAGATATACAGTAAAGTATAAAAGATTATCATGACAACTAAGGTTGATTTTAAAGTCAGAACCATAAAGTGTTCAGACATTATAGCTGAAAGGGTTAGAAAAAACATTTCTTTAACACTGGTAACATTCCCCAAATAAACACAGCTTGACAAATATATATGTATATATATTCAAACATTTATTGTTTTTGACAAAACAAATCGATTTTAACAGTCATTGTTGTTTTCCCTGCCAGTCAAACCATAATATCTGCCATTAAAAGCAGTCCCTCTAGAAATGTTAAATAAGACTGAACAACTTTTTTCTCTTATTTTCAAATACTGGAATTAAAGAATTAATTATCAAAACGGTCACTCATTAAGACAAGGGGGGGCTTTCACAGATTAATGAAAAATTGGCACAATTACAGATAATGGCCCTTATCTGTCAAATGAAAGCACAACTTAAATAAATAAAAACAATAACCTCAAATTTAACCGTCTCCTGGTCTAAATCCTCCTTAAGCTAAGCAGATCTGCATTTTAAAGGAGGTATAATCATGTCCTTATTTTCCAGATTTAAGAAGGATGAGGTAAACAGACAGATATATAAGGATTTCTAGAAAATAATTTCATTAAATAAAACAGTGTAAAAACACAACTTCACAGAGCTGGGCTCCATATAACAGACAGGACAGCTGCGCTGGATTTTAATCAAGGTTTTTATGAGGAAATGTGATGCATATTCTCACCTGCATCTTTTCACCATAGTCGCCCAGACCGTTTCTACCATTTAAAGGTCTATAATGCTTCAATCACACCCACACAAATAAAGGCCAGAATCTTAAGATAAAACCAACAGTATCAATACTGCTCAGCCATCATCAGTACAGTCAGAGCAGACCAGCCAGTGAACGGGTGGCTCCCTTGGCCCTTGCCAGTGCTGTCATTGTACTGTTCCCAGATATACCCTGTGTCAACATACTGTCTATAAACATTACTGATAAGGTTAGTCCTGAGTTCCTCATAAAGCACAGCTGCCTTCTCTTGGTAAGGCCCGTCCATGTTGCTGTAGTGGTGGAGGGCTCTGACAGCCAAGTAGTTGATGTTAATCCATACTGGTCCCCTCCAGTAGGGGGCATCGTGTTCTGTATTTCGTTTCATATAAAGAGGATCGGCCTTAGAGAGAGAACGCAGGCCATAGGGTGTCCACAACTTATTGGAGTCCCTCATGTCCTTCAAGATATGCTCCAGTTTGGGCGAGTCTGGTTGGAGGACTTGCAGTAAAAATGGAAACAAGCTAACGTAACCCAGAGCGTTGACATACTGCTGCTTAGGGGCTTTGCGGACAGAACGCACGAGGCGAGCCACGGGAAACTGATGACGAGGCTGTCCAGGAGGAACGTACACCTTCTCCTGCTGCAAGGACACGGCTTGTGTGTGGTTGCCGTAGTCGCTGAAAGCATGGAGTTGCTCTGACCAGTGCAGTTCATTGAGCAAGTTGTTGTCACTGAGCACCTCATGGGAGAGTTTGTAGTCTTGATGGGGCTCGCCTAGAAGTTGTGCAATTCTAGCCATGATGCCAGAGGACCAGGCCATCCAGCAGTGGAGATCCACATGCCGCTCATCTGCTGAGGGGTGCGATGCCCGTGGGTAGTCATCCAACCCGGAGGTTAAGGTTTTGGGATTCAGGAACAGGTTGGTGTCCTTGTCACGCCCTCGCCAGCGGTAAGAATTGGGCAGGAGCCCCTTCTGGGTGGTGTTGTACCATTCGAACCAGGTTTTCAGCCTGGGAAAGAGCCGTCGGAGGAAAGGCTTGGTCGGCTGTGATGCTTCATCGTCGGGATATGACGAAAGCTGTTCAACGAGTTCCTGTAGAGCCAGGAAGAGAGTTGGTGGATTCGCGTTTTCATTTCGCTGGACAACAAATTCAGGTGGCACTTTGCTGCGAGCTTCATCTCCGAGGATTTGCTCGCGGGGGATCCAGCCCTCCACATTCATTAGGTCAAACCAGTGGGCCAGTGCCTCTCTTGTCACCTGGAGATCCCACTTACTCAATAGCATCTGATGAAAGCCCTCGTCCCAAAGGAAGCCTCTGGGGAAAAACGATCGCGATGGGACGGCGGTGAACAAAGCCCCTTCAGGGTACAGCAGTGGGTATTCATTGTAGACCGACTGTACCACTGACTCCCCATAGAAGTAACCCATTCCACCCAACATATTGCTCAGGGCTGCTTTGGCAAATTTAATGTGTTCCATGCTAAAACCTTTGCTCTCCAGCCCAAAATTCCTCTCAAACTTTGCGTTGAACTCTGCTTTCCGCTTCTCCAGCTCCTGAGTCATAACGGAGCCCACCAGCTGGTTGGGCCGGTCGTAGAAGCTGCCAGACTCAAACAGAACTTCGATCTGGAAGGGCGTTTGAACAGTCACCTGGTGGATCACAAAGTCACTTTCTTTCCTCTTGTCGGCCGGTTTCTGCTGGTTTTGGTGGTGGGGGGGCTTATAGTTGTCTACGGCGATGTAATGCCTCTTCTCCCCGGAGGGAGGGTTGTAGACGAACCTGCGGTTCAGACTGAGCTTCACAATGTCCGTCAACTTCTCCAAACCAGGAGAGACAGTCTGAAGGTAGTTGTAACTGAAAATGAGAAGCTCATGTTATTTATCCTTTTGCAATCAAATCCAGTTTGTAGTTATTGATATGCAACTGATCCGGTCTGTGCAACATGCTCAAATAGGCTTGGCACACTGCAGCTTAGCTTTTATTGCCTCCTGCTGTACCGATGACTCAAAGCTCATGCAACTGACTACACAAAACTCACAGCTTTGTCTTATTCTGCATTAAACACTTGGTAATAATAAACCAATACAATACTTGATAAGGTTCTTATCACATCTGTCAGTGCTTACTCTGTCTGTTCAGCTATGCATGTCATCTCTGGCTCTATTGAACATCTGAAATAATGGCACTCCATCTAGGTGTTGCTAGAGGAAAGCTAGCATAGCCCTGAAGTACTCAAATACTGGAAGGAAAAAAAATCTGCAGGTCTTTCCATTAATGGACAGAAACCTTCCCAGATTAATGACATCTGTGCTGTTTCAGATGGATTGAACCCTTATGCCCTGGTTCTGGTTTTGACTTTACAAAGAAGTTACAATCCTTTAGCACAATGTTCAAATACACACTAAAACTAATGTATCAATAGACTTCTGCTACCATCTAGTGGTTTTTCTTTTCAAATCCCAGAAGTAATATGTAATCATACTACATTTGAGAATCTATAAAGCTCCAAATGACTTTTTAATTGAAGGTTTATCTACATATTTTCTGAGTAACACTGATAAAGCATTTCATTACAAATCAACTTTCTCTTGAATGCACTTTTGTTTAAATGGCTGTTTATAGTTATGTAATGTAATCCTCTACTGTCTCAAGGCTGATAATAACTGGCAGGACAGCAAACTGCAACTAAAATTAGTTTTTTACACATCATCAGGGTTATCTTGCTGTGTCTTTAACCCTGTTAACACTGCTACTCATTTTGCCTCACATTCGTCTGGCTGCCTTGTCCTTGGTTTTATCCATTTCTCTATTCGTGCATTTACCTGGCATATTTAGTGCTGTATGCTTCCCCGGTTACAGGCTTTCTGAAGGTGATCTTAAATTTTCCAAGCTCCTCTGAGAAACCACTTATGGAGGCAAGGCGATTTTTCTCTTCCACCTGAGCCTGCAGTGAGCCTTGTGTATCTGCTGCAGCGTAAAACATCAGGGATATGACTGGTGCTTGGGGGGCAGAACTCTGTCGTACAAAAAAGACAAGAGAAAAAACAAACAAACCATTAAATCTTCTCAACAGGCACTCAAAAGACTATTTTGATCACGTGAGGAAATGTGCACATGCAGTAAATGGCAAAAAACCCAGAACTCACATGCTGTTTGGCTGTGATCCTCCAGGTCCAGTCCCCTCCATGGTCCCCTCCCATCCTCTTAACAAACTCTGTGGTGAGTATGAAATCAGTATCTCGGATTTCTTGGACACCAAAAGTGAGTCCGTCATGCATCTGCCAGCCATAGCCTTGCAAATGATCCCCCTGCTCACAAGTGTGCCTTAGGTTCACATCAAAATCAGAAAACTGATGCATCCACATCATCCCTGTGGAGATATGAAAATAAAAGGCAATTCATGTAGTTGTGCAAAGGATGGCTGCAGACACAGAGCAGTTGTACATTTATGATGTTAACTATGTTGCAAAATTGACTTAACAGTTTCGAATAAAAGGCATCTCTAGCTACGTGCTACCTGCCAACGGGGTTCTCAGCAGAGTAGTGCCTACTTAACTTTAGTGCTGATTACTCAGTAATGGAAAATGTTGTGCTATCAATTAATTAGGTAGATTGGCCATCAAGTGTAAATAGGCGTAGGAACTGTGGCCAAAATGTACTTCAAGTGGGCTGGCTTTTATCTTCCCTTTCACCTTTCTAGCAAATCTAAACATTGGAAATCTCTATAGTGCAAGACAACATAATTAAGGGGAAAAACAAATATTTTACGGATAAGACATCAAGAGACATTAAAATGTTGGGATTTTTCAGACTTAAATTACATTTCAATTTAACGGACATGAACATTAACAAAGTAATGTTTTGTTGGTTTTATGTTCTCAAATGCATTATTATGATCATCTCTATAGGCTCAGAGTGAAAGGGTAATTCTCTGAATACTGAACAACCAGCACAATTTAAGCAAAATGTGGCAAGATGAAGGTTTATTAATTCTGTATTAAAAGCAGTGAGGAATGCTTGGACAGGAACTTTAAAGCACGTGCAAGGGAATACAAGCGAGTTACAGATGAAGCTATGATCTAATGTTTCTATGAAAAGAAACAGCAAATAAAGCTCTGGCCACAATAAGACAAAATCCAGGCCTGTTATGTCTGGAGTTTTGCATCTACTGTCATTTAAACCTAAATGAAGTTCCACGAGTTGTTGGGGGCATTCACAGCAGGATAGTCCGAGGACTCAGTTGATTGGATTTCCGAATGTTTTTACACCTTCCCTTGGTTTCTTTCAAACAACACTTAAAGGAAGTGAACTAAAGCACCTAGACAATGTCACTGCTAGCTCACTAGACGACAGTACTCCCTAAAGAAAGAAGAAGGAAGAAGAAGAAAAGCGGGTTGAAATTTTGAAGATTAAATATAAACGAGTGCAAGCGGATATTTAGTGCAAGCAGTTCAAGATATTTCTCTTTTTTCTACATTATTTTTGTTAAGTGTTTTATGACAAAACAACACTATCAAATTAAATGCATGAATGAATTATGAAAAGTAAAGCAAAGAAGGGAGAGCATTGGTCTGGTAAACCAGATAGTCCGTTTGCAAGTGAACCAAGATGCCTGACTTTCTTTTGTCCACAGCAGAGTGCATCTTGTGTTCACACTGAAAAAACAATCATACCATCTGTGTGAGCAGAACAGGGTCCGTTAAAGACAACCAAACAGCAGTGGCAAAGTCAGTACCAGTCTGGGAAGGGGGGCAGAGCCAGCGATGGACCAAGACCCAATATATCAATCTGGCATTAAAACTCTCCCCAATATGTCTTTTGCAACTATAGTCTATTCTATATCAGTCAAAAATGTGGTGTTGATGGCAAAACAACAGATCAAAGCAGTTTAAAAGGTTCACCAATGAACACCTGAAGCAGCAAGAGATGTGTTCATTTCTGAAGTCATTTCTATTCTAAATATGCTTGCATGACCATTTTGTACATGTGGTAGTGAACACCAACACTCAAACAACCCGTCATGAGAGCCAAACCAGGACCCCCTCTCCTGTTGCTATTATTTCTTTTGGTGAACTAAACTCTTTTAGTTTATGCAGATAAAGCAACGAGGACCTTGGACAAATATGATAGCTTGAGTTAGACGGTGAACATACCTGTTACAATTGACCTGGGACTCCTTGTTTTCATGCCAAAGTACACCTGAGGCCTGTACGAGCCCCAGAACCTCTCTGGGGAAACCTTCGGATCGCTGCTGTTAGCATCCAGTACACGAGGAGATGGGTGCAGAGTCACCACTTGTTTGGCCAACATGGATCGCATGTAGATGGCATAAAAGAACCAGATAAGGCTGAAAATGCAGAGGCCAATCGAGATATTGATAAAAACTCTTCCAATATCAACTTTCTTCTTTTTCTCCTTGCGGTGCAATGCAGAGGGCTTGTCATCTTTCCTTGGAGGCGGAGCAGCTTCGCCCGTCACCACCCTCTTCCTCTGCCTGCCCATCCTGCCCTTCTGAAAATGGGAGGAGGAATGAGATGAATGTTAGCAAGTTTCAATGCATTTTAAACGCTTGATCAAAAGAATGTGCATTACTCCAATAGTGTTGTAATTAAGAACAAGCAATCAATTTGAAATGGCCTAGTTATGTTCATTACCAATTCATTCACTCTACATTTATCCTCAGAATCTGAATCAGAATATTTATTGTCATTGTCAGAGCAACGAAATTGCGTTTGGGGCATCCATACAGCATAGTGACAGATGTGACAGATGGACACATTCAACAGATCCGAACATTTCTGTGTAAATGAACTCATCTGTGTCTCCTCATCCAGGTGCAGATTGCCTCATGGGGGTTTACCTGTTTTTTGTTGGGGTCTTCGATGTAAAGTTCC
>JAVQJG010044236.1:0-30738 GCA_036024015.1 Craterocephalus amniculus
AGCGACATCAATTTTTGTCTGCATACTTTTAATCTTCAACATGAAATCATCACTTTATTAACGTTTTTAAGTAGCTTTGAACTAATTTACATCAAATAAATCACTTTTAACTTTCAAACCTACTCATTCTCATGTCCTTTTTTAACGTGGGTTACACTCACACAACAGGAGCTGGGGACTGAATGGCAAGTCTCTTCCTGTTTCCCAGCATGCACTGCTCACAGGCTGCTAAAGACAGAACCACTAGTAAGTCTACTGAGCTGCATAAATTAAAACTCTTACTGGGGGCATAACAGTTGTGTAAAGGATGAAATTGCTCCTTTAATATCTTGATAAAACCACAAAATGCCCCAACTCTTGAGTAAATATTCTTAATGTTATCAAGTCTAGAGTATATATTTATTTGTTTGTTTCAATACTACTTATAACTTGGTTAACTGTGCTGTGAATTTAAACCCAAACTGGATTTTTTTGCATCTGTTTTGGATTTTAAAATATTTTCTCAACCACTCAAATAATCTTTTATTTTGTTTTTATTAAATAGATGTAGATCCAGTGTGAATCCTTGCCCTGATAACGATTGAAACAAGCAGTTTTTTTTGTCCTCATATGGGTTAAAACTGAGCTCAAAGAAACGATGAAACATCACAGAATTCTCCATCATGCTTTAAACCAAGCCGCCTTCTGTCCATCTGGAGGCGACAGGTTTGGTTAAGGTGTGAGAGGACAAGGAGGTGCCACGTGCCGGTTAAAGGGGACGTGGCTGTGAAGGCTTTCTGGGACGTTTGATGCCCCGTCGACCTGCAGCTGCTGCTCCAGCTGTCCCAGAATGAAAAAAAGAGCAGGGGATGGAGGGGTGAAGTGCAGGAATGACAAGAAGGTGACTGTGTGAAAAGTAGGAGGGAAGACGTTGTACTGCTGTCTCCTTCATGGTGGGATAAGATCAGAAACTACCTCTCTTCAGAAGATGTGGCAGAGAATCGGCCTTTTCTAAAGTTTACACTCAGCTCCAAACAATGGTTCTGATTTTTGCCACTCATTATCGTCTCCGTCTCCCTCCGGTTTTGGCCATTTACCACCCGACATTAATGTTGTGCCATAAAACACTGTCATTAAATGAGCGGGACTGTTTTAAAAAGCAGCGCTCGCCACACACCGCAGCTGTGAAGCAGCGATCATTTCTTCCATCCATTACATACACTCCCACAAATGCTTGTGGAGCTGCATTTGTGCAGCAGGATTAAGATAAAGGAAGAAAAAGAGGGTTATTTTTAGACAAGTGGGGACGAGGGGTCCCCTTCAGCAGAGCAGAGACGCTGCTGCAGGACGTTCCCCGTCAGGGATCCACTGATACAGCCTCCTTTTTTAATCCAAGTCAGCCGTTTCTGTGATCACAAAACTAATTGCAATGCTTGAAGCAAACTTCTGATGTAGACACATTTCAAGAGTCCTGAAGATTATTTTTACGGCGTGTTTCCTTAAACAAGCGCTGAGGTTTTACATGTAAACATTATTATCTGCCAGCGAAAAACAAGTAAAGAACATTTCTGGTATTTGCCTTCTCTCTGCTCTTCTCCATGACGGGGTACAGTCTTAGTTAGACAACATTACTTGGGTTTTTTTATGCTGATCTTGGATATTTGCTTATTTAGAAACGTTTCAAAGTAATCTTGGACTCGAGTGTTTCGAGACAATTGGACCACAAAAGGATTTCACTCTTTCTGTGCAACCACAAAAAGCTCTTCTCTTGTTAAACTGTGTTAAAAGTGCACATAGACCACCTATAGACACAAAACATTCAAGTTACCACAAGCCAAAGCTTTTAATCTTGTGAATTATTCTATATATAATGTTTGTACATCTCATGGGTTGGAGAGAAAATCCGATCTGTCATTAAAACCTGCAGATTTAGGGAAATAAAGATGAAATAAGAAGTGGTTGTTATTCATGTAGTATCAGTCTGTCTTGGTTTAAGGCTTCTGCTTGATCTTCCATTCAGAAAAGTCGCATCATGCTTGGAAAAACCATGGGAGTGCCTCTGGGTTTGGAGCCATAAGGCCACAACTAAAGCAGCAACAGGCAGATGAGAGGCAGAGTAATTGAAAGCAGCTCTAAATGAGGACAATATGACATCAGCCGAGCCCACAGCGCAGAGTGGGAGGATGTTTGGAGAGCTGCTGAAACAAGCCAACTGTGGAGTTAGTCCATAGTTTCTTTTTTAAATGTTCAGACTCAAATGATCAAATCTGCCTCATAGATTCATTATGAAGTGTGAAACGCTTTTGTTTACTTTGTTTTCTCACCAGAAGAATGTCATGTGGGTTTAAAGGTTCGATAAAGCACCTCCTTCAACGCTCTTTCTCTCTAGGCCTCCCTCACCCATTCGCCATCACTGTGTTCGAGGACAGCCTGTACTGGACCGACTGGCACACCAAGAGCATCAACAGCGCCAATAAGTTCACCGGCAAGAACCAGGAGATTATCCGCAACAAGCTGCACTTCCCCATGGACATCCACACCCTGCACCCTCAGAGGCAGCCTGCAGGTCAGTGTGCAGCCGACTCGGAAGTAAAAGCTGAGGCTGGTGTTTGCTGAATACCTCGGTGATTTTCAATATCTTTTCTTGTCTGTTATCACATCTTTAACTATGAGTTCTAAATCATAAAAACAGCTGGAGAAGCTGGAGGGAGGTATGAGGTGACTCTAGCGATGAAGAGCTCAGCCTACCATGTTTAAAATGAGCTGATGACAGACGTTTTGGTGGTTTTAACTTCTTGAAACAAAATGGGCTTGAATTGAGGAAATCAAGCCCCTTGTGATGAACAAACCCTCATCTTATATCTTTAAGCAGCTTCTTTTCAGTAGATTGGGGGTTAGATAAAAAAAAAAAAGATTACATCAGCACTTTTAGGTTCATGAATGTATTTTATTTGGTTATTTTAAAGAAAAGCATTGATAATCAGATCATATTCGTTTTAAAATATTTGCTACTTTTTTTCACCTTGGGACCTTTAAATTCTAACAGTCACACAGGCTCTGTTCAGTCAATACCTTACACACACCCTGTCATTTTTGGGACCCCACATAGTGCATTCTGAACTAAGAGAGGCTTCATTTTGTAAATACAGTTTAGTTGTATCTCCTTTGATGGATTAAAAGCCACAAAGTGCTTTACAATTGTTAAAAAATAAAAAAAGTGTCAGCTAATAATAAAACTAACCACATTCAAGTTCATAAAAGCACAGGGGATAAGAGAGAAACATAAAATAAAGTGTACAACAAACACCAGGCGCTTATCTAGTTAAAGCCTGACTAGCTGCTCTACAGAATAAAAAGTGTTCCACAATCTGGGGCCCGAGACCTAGAATGGGGGTGTGGAGCCGCAAGCAGTCTTTAACTACCTGACCTCAGAGTGTGAGAGGGTATGTGGGTTTCTCATAGATCAGATTCTGATCCATCAGGAATATATACCGGGGCTTGTAATGTGATATACAAATAGAATTTATCTGAATTTAAATGTGGGAACTCTTTGCAGAGAGGCCAAGACAGGAGTAACATGATGTCTGCTTCTTGTGTTTGTTAAAACCTAGCAACAGCGTTTTTAACTCTTACTTGTTCAAACCCGATGAAATAAAAGCAGAGATAATCAAGTCTGCGTGATTTTAGATGTTTATCCACTGAGAGAAGCCGCCTCTCGTCTTTTCTTTAAGCTGCTCTGCAGACACAGCCGAGTCGAAGATCACCCCGAGATTTTCTAAGACTTGGCTGGACACATGAGCCAAATTCATCATTGTTTATGTCAGGGATGCAGTCGTCAGGGGCAACAATTAGGATTTCTGTTTATCTGCAGATAGTTGTAAATACTTACACAGTCAGTGTCTGATGCTTGTCTGATGCTAAGCATGTCGTCATTAGGCTTGAAAGATCTGAAAGAGAGATAAATGAAAATTAATGTTTTTGTTTGTAATAAGTTAGTAAAAGTTAGATATGAATCTGCTTACTATGTGAAAACTAACTCAGTAACATTGTAATGATACGACATCCTCATCTCACTGAGGGTCAGTGTTGTAATTAAAGCGTGTGTTATCTGGGTTCATGCTGTGCAGTGAGAAACAAACCAGTTTAAGTTTTCTCCACTGAATAAACATCATTTGGCATTAAAAAAGCCCTCCTGCAGCAGAAGACAGTTTTGGGAGGAATTTCTGCTCCTCCACTCCACTTCCCGGCTTGTTGCACCTTTAGCTGACTGTTTGGATCATCCACCGCTTCTCTTTCACCTTTTGCTGCTTGTTTCCAGCCAGGGCGGCTTGTTAAACCTCCACCCATTTCTGTGAGATGCTACTGGAGAATTTCACAAAATCCTTTATTTTTTAGCTCTCCCTCTTCCTGTTTCTTTAAAAAAAAGCAGCCAAGTGTTGCAGAGGGTGCTCCTGCAACAGTTCTCACTCGCCATGACCTCGAATTACACACAAACTTTGCTGGTGAGTGAACAACAGTGTTGAGATAATAAGCGAACACTGCTTTGTTTGTTTTTTATCATCCACTTCCCCTCACTGAATACCGTTATTGGACCACCACCTCCTCATGTGCTGAGCGTGATGTCCTCTCGTACAGGCGTAGATGGTCGGAGGTGATCTATGCGGTGCGTTTAAGTGCTGTTTGTTTGCTCTGATGCTCAACGACAAGAGCAGACCTACCGAGGTTTGGGCCTATGAAAGCTTTTTGAGTGAACTCTGTTAGAACAACAATGCCACTTCTGAAAACATCAGGTTACAGCTTGACGTGGAGAAAGGAGGCTTTAAACGCTGGATATGAAAAGCAAAGAAAGACGAACTGTAAAGACAGACATGCGGCATCATTCCACGTATCGCTGTGCACAGAAGTGAGAAGTGCTTTCCTCTGGTGGCGGATCCGCGGATGAAAGAATGATTTGTTGCGTTAGTGTTGGACCCTGCGGTGAACTGGCCAGTTTTCATCAACATGACAGCGAGGACTTGTGTTCTTTGATAACAAACTGTGTTGAACTTGTCTTCTGGCCAAGAGAAAGTTTTTGTTTTCATACTGACAGAAAATCTCCAGCAGTCTGACACGAATATGAACTGCGAGCTGCCTCAGAGTTACGAACCTGTCAGTCATCTGAGTTCATGTCGGTGTAGGACGTTAAGTTAAACAAAGGAAGGATGCTCCAGAGGTGGAGCGAAAACAAAGCAGGCGTGATGTGAGGTTGATCGATTGGCACGGATGAGATGGCCCCAGCAGGAAACGCGGGAAAGAGCAGGGAAAGCAATGCAGCCACAACTTGGTTGGATAAAAAGAAAAAAAGAGCTTTTTGAAAAATTGACTGCTGTTTACTGAATGACTGCTTCTTCTTTAGGTGGAAGGAACCGATGTGGAACCAACAACGGAGGCTGCAGCCACCTGTGTCTCCCTAGCAACAAAACGTTCACCTGCGCATGTCCCACCGGCTTCAAGAAGGTGGACCACTACAGCTGTGCCGACAGTAAGTTCCTTTACATCTCTGGAACATTAAAAAACCTAACAGAGAAACCAGTAGAAGCTAAATGTTAAACTTGAAGTAGTTTAGAAGTTTGTAATGTTTTTTTCTCTGTGATTTACATCTTTTACTTTATCTTTAGCCTACTGCCTCCTCTGCCTCTCGACTGTAACGTTTGCTTATCAAACAGTCCATGTTCAGATGCTCAATTGGAAAAACGTTAATCCTGTAACACACCATTAATCGGATCAGCCCGCCGGTTTAGGTGTAAGCTGAGCAAACACATTTTTAGAGAGCAGATGATGCAGAGGATTGTAAGACATCAAATTGATGAAACATGGGATCTCCATTCCTGGTAAATTAAAGCAAGATCAAACATTTTACAGTTCAGTGTTGTTGAATCGGTTTTAAAAGCAGAGGACTTGCCAAAAACTTGATTTCTCATCTGTTTTTCTAATTATGCTAGAGAAAATGTTTTTATTATGTGTAATATTAAGTCAGGCTGGTTGGATTTTTCCTTTATATGGCTGTTAGGTGTCTTTGTGGAAGTGCTGCTGTTTTGCTGTCTTCACTGTTGACCCCCGCTGTTAAACCTAGAAGACTGACAGAAGACCTTTGGTCTTTAATCAGGTCTTGACAAGTTCCTGCTTTTTGCCCGAAGGACGGACATCCGACGAGTCAGCTTTGACACAGAAGACATGTCCGATGATGTCATCCCTCTGGCTGATGTACGCAACGCAGTGGCGTTGGACTGGGATGCCAAAGATGGCTACATCTACTGGACGGACGTCACCACTGACTCCATCAACAGAGCGCTGTGGAATGGCACCAAGCAGGAGGTCGGTGATGTCTGCAAAATATTTCCTCTTAGAAAAGGAGGTGAAGGAAGCAGCAGGATATGATTTAAAGTTTGTGTAATACCGCCCTCTGCTGGGGCTGATGTGGCAGTGCAGCTTTAAACCCATGCTTGTCTTTAGATCTGCTCATTCTTTTATTAAAATGCTTCTCTCAGATGTCACAGAGCAGCAATAAACCAGATAAAATAATCATTTTATGCACATTTCAAAGCATATTTATAATTCACATCTTTGTTTCTTGTTTGTGTTTTAGGTGGTGGTGGACACCAGTCTGGAGAGCCCAGCAGGTTTGGCCATTGACTGGGTTACCAGCAAACTCTACTGGACAGATGCTGGTATTCATTCATGCAAAATTTCCCACTTAAACTCCGATGTGGCTGCATGTCGTTTGTCCGTTCTAACTTGTCCCGTTTCGGGTGTCAGGTACAGATCGTATCGAAGTGTCCAACGCTGACGGGAGCATGCGGACTGTCCTGATTTGGGAGAACCTTGACCGGCCCAGAGACATTGTGGTTGACCCAATTGGAGGGTGAGATGATCACAAAGGTTTAGAAAGTAACATTATCACCTGGACAGAAAATCTGAGAAAATCCTGAATGTTTTGCTGTTTGTAGCTTCATGTACTGGACTGACTGGGGGGCCAACCCGAAGATCGAGCGTGCAGGAATGGACGCTTCCAGCCGCATCGTCATCATCTCGTCCAATCTGACATGGCCCAACGGGCTCGCTATCGACTATGAGACCAAACGTCTGTACTGGGCCGATGCAGGCATGAAAACTATCGAGTTTGGCAACTTTGATGGTTCAGACCGTCAGGTAAAAAGAATTTTTAAAATTCTGCTAAATGAATGTTTCCTGCTGAATGAATTCTTTAAATGTGTTTCTTGTTATTAATCCAGTGATCTGAGGAAGGTTCAAACTCTCCCCCTGCTTTGTACTCAGGTTTTGATTGGCAGCCAGCTGCCTCATCCTTTTGGCCTGACTGTACACGAGGACACGTTGTACTGGACAGACTGGCAGTCCAAGAGCATCCAGAGTGCCAATAAGCTCACCGGTTTGGGACGACAGACACTGGTGGAAAACCTGGAGAACCTTATGGACATTCACATGTTCCACCGGCACCGTGAGACAGGTCCGTGCACATCTGCAGGCTGAAGCACATTTTTTTAATCTTTTGAAGCAGATATCCAAGACAAATGTGTTTTTAATGAATGAGTGCAAAGTTTCAGAGAACAAGACCGTTTCTTGCAATGGCTTTCTCAAGTGCAAGAGACTGAAGGGCCTCCTTTATCCGTGACAACTCCCAGATATATGAACAGGGCGTCACTGGAAATGTTATTTCTCAGTATATTCCATATGTTTTAATAGGATTTTATCTCTATTGCTGAAGTTTTAGCCAACTAATATCACCTCAAAAACTTCCTTAGATATGTACTACTTATGGTATTTTCAGAAAGGTTTTACTTTTCAATTTCTCCTTTTAAAATATTTTGATCTGGCACACTGTAAACTGCATGCCACAGACAGGACCTTCTCTTCAGATGGAGCTAACTTCCAACACTATGATAAATTATTTTTTGTCACTAAATGTAGCCGCGATGACGGAATCTTGTGCAAATTCTTTGAGTTCCTTTTAAACTGGAAAAACTGGAGTGTCCTTTCTCTGTCTCATCATTACTAGCACAATGATATTATCTCTTGCGTAGTTGTTTTCAAACACAGATAGTTATCATTAAAACCTCATCTGCTGTCTACGTGTGGTTTCAGTACATGCTAAACTGGTTTTTAATTGGCTAACATTCAGTCAGTCAGACATCTCTGCAATGACAATCAAATCAAAGTGTATTTCGTATGAACAGAAACTAAAATGAATCAAATCAATCCGAAATAGATCTGAACAGAAAATAGTGTCATTCTCAACACTGTTCATGCAAATAAGCCAATATCCAATTAACTACGTACTAATTTGTTCATGTTAACTTAAGAAGAAATGGATCAAACGAACGTCCTACTGCATACTTTTTGCATACATTTTACTGTAAAACTTTGTGTAAAAGCAAATATTACGGATTTTCTGCTTGGAAATAATCTTACCGTAACAGTGCTGAAGCACAAAATGTGGGGAAGTGTATTTTTGTTCTGACACCTTCATTCCACATACACAAGTGTTCTCTTAGACTTGTGACAAAGAAAACGCATATTTTCTTGCCCATGCTCTGAGCTCATATTAAATATCCTTGTCACTGGGGTGGGGGGTGGGGGGTGGAGGATGGCAGGTAAACTGAACCCAGAACTATGTGAACCTTTCTAATCTCTGTGATGTACGGGATTTGCCACGGTTCCCAGAAGGCTTTCTCTCCTGGTATCTGTTCCTTTGTGTGTTTTGTTTGCCCCAGTTTCTCCCATACCTCTCCCATTCTTTTCCTCTGGTATCGCATTAAAAGTAGGTCGGTGGGTGATTTGAGTCTGTTTGTGTGTATACCTAGCGCATAACCCGTGTTTGGTGAATAACGGAGGTTGCAGCCACCTCTGTCTCCTGGCGCCTGCTCCCAAAGCTTCCAGCTGTGCCTGTCCCACGGGGATCAACCTGCAGACGGATGGCAAGACATGCACACCGGGTACGGAAAACCATCCCTACAGAAACATTTGAACAGAGAGAGCATGCCTCCACTCTTTCTTTTTTTAACGTTATGTATCAGAATGCAACATTAAGTACAGAAGCAAAATGATAATTGGAGAAAAACACTTGAGGTAAAAGGAACTTTTGATTCTTGCCATATAAAAGTCTGTTAGCCTGACAGGAAGGTTTCTGTGATGTGTGTGTAGGGATGAGCAGCTTCCTCATCTTTGCTCGGAGGACAGACATCCGGATGGTTTCTCTGGATATTCCCTACTTTGCTGACGTGGTTTTGGCTGTCAATAGCTCAATGAAAAACACCATCGCCATTAGTGTTGACCCCAAAGAAGGTTTGTTGCCTAAATGTCCCAGAAATCTGTTTTTTATGGAAACAAGGAATGCAAACATGAGTTTTACTGGTTTCTCATGCAGGAAAGGTGTACTGGTCTGACAGTACAATGAAGAAAATTAGCAGATCCAACATTGATGGGACAGCACACGAAGACGTCGTGTCTACAGGTGGGGAGGAGAGACATTCCACACATTTCTGTGTGATTCCACCTTTGCATGGTGTCTTTACCTCATCTCTGTTTCTTTTTGTAGGACTGATGACAACCGATGGATTAGCAGTGGATGCTGTTGGCAGGAAGATCTACTGGACGGACACGGGAACCAACCGCATCGAAGTGGCCAACCTGGACGGCTCCATGAGGAAAGTTCTCGTTTGGCAAAACCTGGACAGCCCACGAGCGATCGCCCTCTACCACGAGATGGGGTGAGGCCACCATCGTGATTGTTTCTGTCTGTTTTCATTCTACATTTGATTATGTTCTTATCATCCTCATGCTATTTAATTTTTACCTTTTTCTTCCAGCTACATGTACTGGACGGATTGGGGAGAGCATGCCAAGCTGGAGCGCTCAGCGATGGATGGATCCGATCGTGTGGTCCTCATAAGTAACAACCTGGGCTGGCCTAATGGCCTTGCCATTGACATGGCCGGATCGCAGTTACTGTGGGCCGATGCTCACACTGAGGTCAGGATCAACTTTGGATGGATTTTTCTTCTCAAATCCTGTATTTTATTTGGCGAGGATTTTCTGCTGTTACCCTCATTGAAAGTCACTTTAAATCAGATGTGTTTAAGCAGATTTCAGACAGTTCTTCTGAAACAAATTTTAAACTTGTCTGAAAATGAGAAGAAAAAAACAGTCTAACCTGGAAAGATTTATCACCAACTAAATGTAAAAATGCATATCTGAAAAACTTAAGATAGCTTCTTGGCTTTGGAGTTTAAGATTCTGTGCTTGTAAACCTTGTTACTCTGCAGCGCATTGAGGCGTCTGACCTGAACGGGCAGAATCGCCGCACCCTTGTGACTCCAGTCCAGCACCCCTACGGTTTAACCCTTTTGGGGTCCCACATTTACTGGACCGACTGGCAGAGCCGCAGCATCCAGCGAGCTGACAAGAACACCGGGGCCAACACCATCACGGTGCGGGCCAACCTGCCAGGCCTGATGGACATCCAGGCTGTGGACAGGGAGAGGCCACTGGGTGAGACAGAACAAGAAGTTGATTTTTGTCAGAGAAGCGAACTGAGTAAAAGTTTCTGCGCAGAGATACTGTATCTGTTGTATTATATCTGTGATCAGTTATTGGTTTGCCTTCTTTTTGCATCTTTTGTTTTTTTTTTGTGCTCTCTTCAGGTTTCAATAAGTGTGGCAGCAGGAACGGAGGTTGCACCCACCTGTGCCTGCCTCGTCCCAACGATACATCCTGCGCCTGCCCCACCGGCATCCTGCTCAAGGGAGACGGCCGGTCATGTGACGACTCCCCGGAGACGTACCTGCTCTTCTCCAACCGTGTCAGTGTCCGCAGGATCTCCCTGGACACCAATGACCACACAGATGTTCACGTACCTGTACCAGAGCTGCACAATGTCATATCCATGGACTACGACAGCGTAGAGGCAAAACTTTACTACACGGATGTCACCCTTGATGTCATCAGGTGGCGGCACAGATTCTCACATTTATTATTTGTGGTTCAAATTTGTGTTATTTGCACAATAACCCTGAAATTTTCATTTTAAACAACCTCTGTTGTGTTCTTTGTGCTTAAGGCGTGCTAATCTAGACGGCAGTAACATGGAAACAGTGATCAGCCAGGGCCTGAAGACCACAGATGGGTTGGCTGTGGACTGGGTGTCCAGAAACATATACTGGACTGACACCGGGCGCAACACCATAGAGGTGGCCCGCCTTGATGGGACAAGCCGCAAAGTCCTGATCAACAACAGTTTGGATGAACCCCGAGCCATTGCAGTGTTCCCAAGCAAAGGGTGAGAATAGAATGCTAACTGAGCTTTACCTGCAAGATCGGTGACATTTTGATTATTCTATTGTGTTTTTAGAAGGATTTATTAATAAATATTTAATTATGATATTTAAAATTAAGTTTCGGTTGTATATGGTTGCTCTAAGGTAGATAGTTTAGCTTTTTTGTCAGGGATAGGCTTCCTCACCTTTTCACTTTGCTGTGTCATTTCAGTAGTTCACACAGCCACAAGTTAGCCTACACACTTGGCAGTGCAGTGGGAAGTTGGGGTGTTTGAGGGCAAAACCTTGAAGTTGCAGTTTTCCCTCTTTTCTCCAGTTTTCAGACTAGTTAACCAAACAAACCACATAAACACAAAAAAGAGTTTTAACCTATTTATTTTAATCTTTACATTGATATGTGATCCCTGTTGACTCCAGTAGCTGTTATTTTTTCAGTCAGTATTTGTTTACTTGCACTATATTCTGGTGTATTTGTATCTAATTTATCTGAATTTTAATGCATAATATCCAGATTTTAATTCATGTAAAGAATTTAAACTATTACAAAAATGCATTGTTTATTGAATAGCAGTTTATTGTGTCAGCTGGTAGCAATTCTTTTTGCTTTGCTCTCTATTGTGATATGCTCCTTACTCCTTTTCTCCGCAGGTTTCTCTTCTGGACGGATTGGGGGAACGATGCAAAAATTGAGCGATCTCATTTGGACGGTTCGGACAGAAAAATCTTGATTAAAACTGACCTGGGTTGGCCCAATGGCCTCACATTAGACTACGACACGCGAAGGTCAGAATAAGAAGCATGAAATGTATCTCACATGTTTATGTTGCTCACGCGAATAAAGGTCTCATGCCATTTTCTTTTTTAGAAAATTAGTGCTTAAACAGATCATACAAACGTAAAGATTGTTTATGCATCCACTAGTACGTTTCTACATCTCATCCAGGTCCTATGCTGCAAAAAAAAGTGTGTATTCCCTCTGAATGATGAAGATCCAAACACATGTATTCACACCTCAACTATCCAGTACCTACTAAAACAGGAATCATTGGTCATTTAGACCACTACATTTAAACTTCCATCAATTCCCTTCATTAGTATACAACTGATATTTATTATTATGAAATAAGGTTTTACCAAGTTAATTAAAAAGCAACAAATGCAGCCTCATTTACCATGGAGACGTACAAAATCAAAACATCCATTTTCATAACCAAAATATTTGTAATAAATGGAAAAGAACAGTTGGAGCAGCCTAAAGTGATGGAAACACAGAAAATTAAGTAAAAATTGATGAATGATGAAAAATGATGGCCTTGGCTGTTCTAGTGTTTGGTTTAATCAAAGTTCTGCTTAAAGTGTGCGCTTCCTTTATGAGAGCTTCTACAAATTTTAATTATTTGTGATGCTTTAAAAGATTAAAGTTTTCTTAATAACTTATGTACTAATGTGTTTAAAAGCTAGATGTGCAAGAAAATAATGCATTGTGATTATTTTTTACATTTGTAACAACCTTTTATATCCCCCCCCCATCTTTTATTCAATGAACATTGTGTAGTTAAAGCCATGGAATGACGAAGAATCAGCGGGTTTGAGGTTTATTCAGTTCAGTTCCTTGCGTAGACATTTGCTATTTCCTCTCAGTTGTAAAGGGGTATAAATAGCATGCAAATGTAAACTATTAACTATGGTTATGCGGATACCAGCATGTAAGAAGGGCTTTAATTTTATGTATTACTGTCTGCTGTATCGCTGCAATATATACCAATGCAACACTTGGTCATGCTAATTATCCTTTATATTACAGCTACAGTTTTTTATCTAGCTTGCAGCTAACATTGTCTAATTAGTCTCACTTATCATAAAAGCCTCTTTTGTTCTGGCAAATTAGAGAACTAAAGATGCCTTTTACATAAGAGCTGGGACATCTTCATGAACCAAGAAACGGCAGACACAGATAGTTATCATTAATAACATCAGCAGCTGTCTGCATGAGGTTTCAGTACATGCTAAACCAAGTCCATTAGCCTTCTTTTAAGCTCTTATGATTACCATGACCTGGATGATTGAGAATCTACACTAAAGTCTCCTAATTATAAATTAACATGCTTACATGCTATCTCATCATGGACTCATGGTACCCATAATGCATATTAGCATGGTGAGTCAGTACAGTTAATCTGCTGGATAATCCGACATAGCAGAACCTCTGGTTCATATAAGACTTTTTCTATGCCAACTTACTATGTTACCTGCTGTCACTGCTTAGCATGTTCATCTGTTAGCGTTTGATTAGCAAAGATCCATTAATTAAATGCGTCTTTAGACTGGTGCTGAAGTTGTATGGAAGCACATTTTTTGCAGTGTAGCCATTGAATGACTACCATTTGACCTCCACAAGAGTCGTTCATCTTGTAATAAAAATATAAATAAGTAAACAAACTAGTTTTTTTCTGCTTTAACTTAATTTAAATATCGACTACCAGTATAGAATTTTGATTTAGAAATAATAATTATTAATCAATTATCAATTGTTAATTTTCCTGATTATCAAATAAGTCAATGTAATATAATGCCCATCCCTAATAGCAAGATTAAACATTGATGGCAGTAAAGCTTCGTCATGCTAGCTGTATCCTACAAATGAGTTGAACCTGACCAGTAAAGAGATAATATTATAAATATTCCTACTTGGTCTTGGAAAGTTTTTAGGACAGAGAACAAAAAAAAGGGACTATTTTTTCTTTTTTGGAGTAGACAGCTATGAATCTGTGATGTTTCCTTTGCAGGATCTTCTGGGTGGATGCCCACTTGGACAGGATTGAGAGTTCAGACCTGAATGGGAAATTTCGTCAAGTCCTCGTCAGTCCGGTGTCCCACCCATTTGCCCTCACACAGGTACCCCCCCAGTCCTCCTCTCCTGTCGATCACTGGGCTGACCCTTCCTCCTGGCTGCCTCCTCCACTCACCTGTTCTCTCACTGTGTGATTCTCATTGTCGCCTTTCTGTCCTGCAGCTCATACTGAATCCATTCAGCTTAACCATTTCTTCTACTTCCCTTCCACTCTGACCCTCATTTTTCTTCCTCCCCCTTCTTCCTCTCACCCCCCCACTCCTTGTCGGTGTTTTTCTCTTCTTCTCCCTCGTTTCCCCAGTTGAAGCCGGTGTCCTCCCCTCTAATTCCTTTCTCCCGACTCTCACAGCAAGATCGTTGGATCTACTGGACGGACTGGCAGACTAAGTCCATCCAGCGAGTGGACAAATACAATGGCCGTAACAAAGAAACCGTGCTGGCCAATGTGGAGGGCCTCATGGACATTATAGTGGTATCTCCTCACAGGCAGACAGGTAAGGCGTTTCTCCTCCATGTGACCTGGAAAACACCAGAGTCTTTACTCTGTTTATCAACCTCTCTGCGAGCTGGGAAGCTGAAGAAGCAGAGACCAACATGGATGTCTGAAATATGACCCCTGGCTGGGTTATCATGAAAACACATCTGGTTCAGATCAGTTTGATGTTTGATTATCTGAGCCTGTCTGATATAATCTCTTGTATTCTGAGTGTCAGTGCGGATGTCAACCAGTTTCAGAAGTTCATTTTCTCTGTGAATGAAGTGAGGATGAGATATTCAGATTCTTTGGCAGCAGATGTGAATATTTCCTTTCCTCTTCATCAGGCACTAACCTCTGTGGGATAAATAACGGCGGTTGCACTCACCTCTGCTTTGCCAAGACCAACAGTTTTGTGTGCGCCTGCCCAGATGAACCAGATGGGCGACCCTGCTCCACAAGTACGTTTCTACATCTCACCCAGGTCCTATGCTGCAAAAAAGTGTTTTCCCTCTGAATGATGAGGATCCAAACACATGTATTCACACTACAACTATCCAGTACCTACTAAAAGAGGAATCAGTGGTCATTTAGACCACTACATTTAAACTTCCATAAATGCCCTTCATTAGTATACAACTGATATTTATTATTATGAAATAAGGTTTTACCAAGATAATTATAAAACAAAAAATGTAGCCTCATTTATTAATGAGACGTACAAAATGTAAACATCCATTTGCATAACCAAAATATTTGTAATTTGTAAGATAGAAAATAACGGTTGGAGCAGCCTGAAGTGATGGAAACACACAAAAAATTTAAGTAAAGATTGATGAATGATGAAGAATGATGGCCTTGGCTTTTCTAGTGTTAAGTTTAATCAAAGTATTGCTTGAACATGTGTATGCTTCCTTTATGAGAGCTTGTGATGCTTTAAACGATAAAAACATTCTTAATAACTTATGTACTAATGTGTTTAAAAGGTAGACGTGCAAGAAAACAATGCATTGTGATTATTTTTCACATTTGTAACAACACTTTTGATGTGAACTGACATTTCTCAGTGTAATATAACACTAATCTGTTCCTGGATGTTCAGATTCTGACCATCATGTGTTAATCAGTTTCAGGTTATGTTCCCACCGCTCCTGCAAGCAGCACTCCGCTTCCCAACAAGATCCCCAAAGCCCCAACAGACGCTCCGCACAGGGTCAAGTACGTTGACTGAATAAGATTAAACCAGCTGATGTCAAATGTATTTATGCTGTACTTTTCACATTCTCACGCTGACGTTCTTTTCCTTTTACAGCTGCACTGACAAGAACCTGAACACAGAAGGCTGCTTGAACACGGTGGTGACGGCTCCTCACGGTGAGAACACAAACATCTCACTTCATCACTTCGTAGAGTTGCTGCAGTTTAAGAATGACCATCAGTATTCATACAAGGCAATTCATAAAAAATAAAAAATTAAGAGCTTGTAGCTATCAGTCCCAGCTTTTACTAAATAAAAAATAATAATAATTCTAATTCAAAACTCTTTTTTTAAACTGGAAAGAAACACACAGGAACAGTCAAGTGAACTGCGAAATGTTATTTGTGAAAATAAGATAAAAGCATTTCCTTCAGTCGTGCAGCAGATGTGACAAGTGCAATTCAGCCAGCAGTGGTAACTTTACCAAACCGTACCGAACCTTCACTTCTAAAAGACAGACACCAGCTAAAATCTTTAATCAGATGATTAACATCGGTGTATAACCAGCGATGCCTTGTTTTCAGACTGCGTTCCTGAAAGTCGGCTTTATCTTCCTGTGATTTTCTCCTGTCACTCATTATCAGCTCGATCACGTTAGAAAGGCAGACTTACGAAAACAACATGTAGACTTTCAGGAATGATCAAATCTGATGAAAGAGTTCTAATCACAGCAAAGACAGTTTTCAGAAAAAGCTCTAAACCGTGCAAATATAAGGTGGGAATTTACTCCTTAGGTGTAAAACGGATGCGAGCTTACGTATGTGCTGTGCTCGGTGCTGGCTCCCCTTTATTAGCTCTGCTTTTAGGAACAGTCGTCAGCACTTCTGTGCTTGCAGTGCAGCAGGGGCTGATTTCAGGGATGCGGATCACAGATATTTGGGCAAAGACTTCCTGTTCTGTGCACTGACATCCACAAAGAAAGAAGCTGGACAAGCTCAGAAGAATTCCCTGACAGCTGACAGGTTCCCTGCACTGAGCTTGTGTCCCGCAGGACGCTGATGCCTCATAAGTTCGACTAATCGCTGTCAGCGCTGCTTCTGAGCTGAGAGGAAACCTGAAACGGGGGCGAGGCTTTGTCTGTAGAGATTGAAGCTTCAGAATTTACTCCAGACGCCTTTAAGTCGTCTTTAATATGAGATATTTGTTGCAGGGGAAGGACTTCATATCAGCTACGTGATTGGAGGAGTTCTGACCATCCTGGCCATCCTGATCCTCATCGCTGCTTTGATCATTTATAGGTCAGTTTCCTGCCCCACCCGCTTTGTCTCAGCAGCATCTAGATGCCTAATCACTTGGTTTCCTTGTCGATCAGCAGACATAAAAAGTCAAAGTTTGCTGATCCGGGAGTGAGCAATTTGACCTACAGTAACCCCTCGTACCGAACATCTACACAAGAAGTAAAGATCGAAGCGTCACAGAAGCCTCCAATCTACAACCAACTCCGATATAAGAAAGAGGTATAAACACATCCTTTCCCTTTTGTTGAATGAAGGGATTTTCATGATGATCACAGACTGCGTAGGCGTATCTCAGGTAACCATGGAGACAAATAACTTCCCCGTTTGTCTCTGGTCAGACCGTGAAATAAAGTAACGTGTGACACCAGCAGGACGCCAGCGCTCATCTTCTCCTCCTTCCTCTTTTCTTCCTCACTGCAGCTCTCTCATCCCTACAACTCCCTCTCTCCCTTTATTTTCTGATCCGCCTGTCCTGAGGAGAGGTAGCTGCACAGCATGTAGGAAATGTCTCATCCCATTTTGACTTTCCCTCTTTTTTTTCTGGTTTCCCTTCATTTTTTTATCTCTCAATGCATGAAAGCTGCTATAAAAAAGACCCATGTGTGAGTGTGTGTGTGTGTGTGTATTGCAGTGTTCTGTGATCAGAAGCATGGCAGCGTTTTGTGAACTGACATTTAAACAAGCGGCTGATTAAAATATACGGATACATTTCGTTAAAGCTGCTGCAGATAACAACTGAAAACTTTGTCATTGTCCACTCTTAGAGCAGCAAGGATGACACGAACCCTGCTACCATATCAGAAAAATACTTCATTATTATCTGTGTAAAAGCCATGCTGGGCTCACCTCCATTAGATTTATTCTGGCATCAAACACCACACAGAACAAAGGAAAGACTCCGATTAACCATAAGGAAAAAATGCATCTTTTTATTTTTTATGCCAGAAAGAGTCAGAAAACAATTGTTATATCTTTAAACCATCCTTTTTACCTGTGGGTTTACCTGTTATCTTGTGGGCACACAGTTATTAAAGTAAACATTTCAGTTATTCATAAAATGCTTTGGAAATCTTTTGACTAAATATGATGCTGCTAATTGAGCCAAAACGCCCTCAGTGTTACGTTAAACAGAGAAGCCTTGATATTGTAAATAAGCAGGACCTCCTACAGTTAATGGGTAGGTGTGTCCCCGTGGCAAAACCATGCTTGGTTTTATGCTTTCATTAGCTGCTGCTCGCCATGAACGATGCATTCTGGCTGACTTCTTTCTTCTTAATAAAAGCAAAGTTAAGATTATTCCCATCATATAGTCTTTGTTCCGCCTCATAATATGGATGACTCATGTGCACCATTTCATTATGAGACATGTCAGAGTGTTTTTCAGGCTCCTGCCACACTGCTTCCATGTGACTGAAACACTCAAATGATAAAAACCAGCAAATCCGCCTCAGCTCGTGTGTGTGTAGACATGCCGTTAATCTGAACAGTCAAAGCTCTTTGGAGGTTGGGAACCTGTGTTGTAGTGGATGCGTTGCCTTACAGCTGTGCCAACAAAAAGCACATGCTGAAGTATGAAGTGCAGTTTGTCTACATAAACTCCTGTATGCACATCTGAGGCATGGGTTTGATGAGTGTGGTGAAACTGCCTGGGTACTAATAGACGTTTTCTGACTAAAGTCGTGTTTTCTCTGACAGCCTAGGGGCTCGATGGAAGTAGACTGAAAGCAAAACATACTAAATACAACAACAGTCTTGTAAAAGCTGCTGTTTTTGATAAAGATCCAGTCTGTCTGACCCATGATCATGTGTCCTTGTCCAGGGTGGAGTGGACGGAGACTACACCAAAGAGAAGATCCGCATTGTGGAGGGGGTGTGTCTCCTGTCCAGCGACGAGCTTTACTGGGACGACCTAAAACAAATCAAGCCGTCCCGAGGCGGCCTGCACACCTGCATGCGCACAGACACCGTGTCCCTGCAGACCAGCAGCGCTTCGCTAGACGACGGCGAGACAGAGCAGCTCCTGCAGGAGGAGGCGTCCGAGTGCTCCTCCATAACCACCCTGACCCCCTCAGCCATCACCCCGCAGCGCCACACCCAGCACAGCCTGCCCGACACCGGCTGGGCCTCCATACGCAAACCCTCCACCGAGAGCGAGGTGTGAGGGCAGCCCCTGCCCCTCCCTGCTTTATCCAACCATCAATACCTGACACACACACATCCACACACACATATTTAGCTGGTATGAATCGGTACAAATGCAGTAACAGTCCTATCTGTACACTAAAAGTACACATGAACCCGGCTGGACACACAAGCTCATAACATCTGTCTCTGAAACTGGGCTCCGTCCTACTTGTACACACATGCAGTGCGCTCTGCTGCCTCCAGGCCACATTTTTAACTGCGGCGCGTGCTGGAAAAAGAAAGCAAAGGACTCCAGGGAGGAAGCGAACAGACTGGAGTTTTATCTGGAGCCTTTAAAGGATGCTGACGTTTCTCCTTGTACAACCTCACCTGCATTTTTGTGAACTATATTTTGGGATGAAGCTAAAACGTCATACTCAACATAACGGTCTCTGATGCCACTCGTCTTTATGAACTCTATTTATGGACTTTTCTTTGTACTTGTTGAGTGGGTTTGTTGACTTCCACAGAACAACGAGAGTGTTTGGTCAGGTGCTTGTGCAGCGGGACCCGGTTGTATTTATGACAGTGCCAAAGGGTTGGGGCTTCTGTCTCCATGCTTCTCTCTCTCTCCATTAACATTCGCTTAAAGATTTCAAATAAATCTGGGATTTTTGTCACGTTTAACTTCACGGACTTGCCTTCGCAATGACATTTGCTTCCTTTTCCTCATTTTACCGCCTCCGAAAGCATGAAATGACTGTAGCGGGAGCTCTCCCATGGTCCATTTTATTCACTGCAAAAGTAAGCTGAAGGGAGCCTGTTGTCTTATTTTAGGTTGTGACTCAGTCAGTGCTGATCTTCGGGCATTGCAGACGACGCCTTGATGAAGTAACAGCCCAAGTGCCAAACATTTCCATCTGTCTCCTTCTTTCACGTGTGTTTTAATTTATCTCAGAGGATTTAAAGTGTTCATGACATTTTTCTTGTGTAACCGTTACTGCTGTTGAGCCATGCAGGTAGTTGTTTCCCATGGTTTGGCAGGATTTCTCTCATTCAGCATATCTTCTATTGGTTTCCCCCCTAAATGAAGAGAGAAATGACTGAGAGGTTTACTTATCCAGGTAAATACTGAACTATGCTTGCACTTATCAGAATGCAAAGCTCTTTGTTGTTAACAGAGTCTACCATTAATTATCATACATTACTGAAGAAATCACCTTCATTTTCTACAACAATACATGCAGTTGAGGACCGATTAGCCCCCCTATGAAAATGTCTTTGTTTTCCCAAATGCTGTTAAACCAACCGAGAATTTTTACCACGGCATTTTTGGATGCTGACATAATTCTACACTGTGCACAGAATTTAAATTATTCTACAAAAACAGGGTCAAAATTATAAGCCTCCTTAATATTCAGCAGTAGCACTGTGTTTCTCACTCCAGCCCCAGATAAGTGGAAACACTGATAGCTTGATGTTTTCTTCTCCTACCTTGTTCATTTTCTCCTGTTTAAACAGATTTCTTTTATTTTGGCATGATGTTCTCTAAAGAGACCGCTGGAACCCCACATATAGTGTGTGTAAATATGGTGATGACTAGCTTTTAACTAATTTTACCAGCTTTGAGCATAGCAAAGTTAATTTCACAACAGTGGTTTGTGCTATGGCTCAGTAAAAAATAATATTGACCCTGGTAACTTCTGCTTTTTCTGATTTACTTCTGTTTTGCATAAATTATTAAGTATTTTCCTTTTAAATTATTTTTCTTTGAAAATATGAATAATTTATGCTTTCTAGAGACAGCATCTATGTTTAGAAAGGCTACATTGAAAATCTCTTGCCTTGTTTGAACAGCACTTGGGGATTTTCTGTTTTAAATTCATGGCCGGGCTAATAGTTTTGTCCTCAAGTGTTTACACATAAACTGGATTTGTTTGGGACATGATCACAGTTTCAGTTTCATTGCCCAGGCGTAAAGTAGAGCATTGAGGCAGATAATATTAAAACTTGGCACATGCAAGCAAAAAAGGTAAATGCTTGCAATTTGAAGGTTTTTTTTTTTGCTTTTCTTTTTTTTTAAAGATCCATCAGCTCTACGATTCATTCACAGTTGAGTCGAACATATGGGTAACTAAGGAACACTGTGCATGTCTGACCTCATCAGGCAGTGAGGGTTAGAGTTTAGAAACATGTCACTGACTAAATACTGAAGTTTTAATACAAGTAAACATATTGTGCTTTGCTTTAACCCTACAGTAACGTTTCTGCTGTACACAGACGTACTATATTACTATACTGACAGATATCTTTTAGATGTTAGAGAAACATATATTTTGAAGTATGTGCTACAAGCTCAGCAACTTGCTGATTTGCTGCTAGACAAAGCACTGAGGCCAATGAAAGAGGGTCTTGGCAGCTACTGTACGTAACTACAGCCTCTGACGGTTGGTTGACAGTCGGCCTGCAGGGCGTCATGGCGACCCAGTATCCAATTCTCTGGCTCACAGTCCCTCCAACTCTGCTGCAGGAATGCTCGAAACTGTACAGATTTTATCATGCGATATAAGCAAACATTTCTGTTGATACTGCGTTTATCGAGTTGTATAGTCTTTTTGTACAAAGCGATTTCATGACCGTTTATAGACTTTTATTAATTTTACTCACTGGAGAAAAACAATTGTTTTTTTTTTATTTTGCTGGATTATTTTAACCACTGTGTTTCCAAGCCTTGTAAATGATAGGGAAGATGCCAGTTATTTAATAGTGCTCTTTTATCGTATGAAATACTGGTCACATATAGCTGTTGTAAAGTTAACAAAAAAAGAGGTATTTATGATTTTTTTTTCCTTTTTGTTTTGGTTGTCACTTGATGTGTAAATATGAAAAGACTGTATATGTATTTCCATGGCAGTACTAACAAGCTGTGTTGTGTGATATAGTGAATTATCCCTTTGCTATCTTTTAATATAAAATTGCATTTGCATTTCAGTGAAACTTTTGACCTGATTGTCTGTGTGCTTATTGCTTTTTTATATGTGTTCCACATTAGATAATATTGTGATAATATAGAAATTAAGGGGAAACACTTCTCTGCAATGAAAGGAAACATGTAGTCACATCATTAAGGATTTAATTGCATTTAAAGGCTTTACACACATGAACATAAAACACTTTGAAGCACTTGCTCATTTTTTATCAAATATAATACATAAATAAACCAAGCCACAATACAGGAGCTGAGACAATTTGTGGGGCAGGTGCTCAAAGGAAAAAAGGGCACATTTTGTAGCGTATGAAACTGCAGGAACAAACCGGGAGACTTCTGAGGACAAATAAAATCCTTTTGTTAAAGTTAAAGTGCAGAGGTTTGATCATTATGTACAGCACCACATCTGGAGAAAAAACATATCAGCACAAACACCTCATAACTGTCAAGATAGGTGATGGTGGGAGGAGGATTTGGGCTGTTTAATAGCTACAGGACCTGGGCCTCTGGTAGTCATAACTACTATAAAATGGCTTAAAAATAAATAAAGAGATGTAAATGGTTGTGCAGCAGTGGTTCGTGTGTTAGAGCGCATTTGGTGGATAAAAGAAAAATTAATCTTACTTAATAAGTTGAATTTTCTCTTAAACGGCTGAGTTATCAAATGTTTAACTAGATAATGACGAGGAAAAATGGTCATGTAAAAGTAAAATAAACATGTAAAAAGTTTCTGACGTTACAACAAACCAGTCGGTTTATGTTTTATTTCTGGCAGTCAGACATCGCTTTTTGGCACTACAGGGGCATTTTTCCATAGCATTTTTCTGGCAGAGCAAACATTTACACGTGACTTAAACAGAAATTACAATTGGTTGCAAAGCGGTTTATTTGTCCAATAAACATTCGTCATAGTTAAAACGTAAACCAATCAGTGATCAGATTTGTTGTAGGTGCGTGTTCAAAATCGGAAAACGTCGGCGTTAAACCAGTAGCAGCCAACGAAGTAACATGGCTAACGTAGCCGGGTTGCTTTTGTAAGTTTTACCCTGATTTAATACACGGTTTATGGTTTTATTACGTTTTTGTTTCATTTTTTAGTTTGGTTTATTTCACTTTGGATAGCAGTGTTACAGTTTTGGCTAAAGTTAAGTGGATGCTACATCCTAGCTTAGTTAAGCTAGTAGATAAGCTAATTCGACTGGCGAAGTTTTTGCTGTCCCCACCTATCATAAATGTTTTTTTTTTTTCTCGAACTGTTAGCAAGTCAAGGTCTAAAGGTGCCTTGTAGGTTGTTTTATGTTTCCAGCTCGACAAAAGCTTTTGTACAGTTAAAAGTTCGTTTTCTTTTCTTTTTGACCACGTGTTGTCCTTGTCTCTTAGCTAACTTCCTTGTTTTGTTGCACAGCCGTAGCTGCCATCCTCCGTTCACCAAAGCAGTGGGACTTAAGACCTGTATGGGTAATAGCGGTGGATGATGCCGGAGGAAAGGAGGACGCAATCTGTTGTCCTGGAAATTGAACACAAGGTAAAACAAATTCAACAAGAAACGCAGCCTCGTAGGTTGAAGTTGAAATAATGATGGGTGTGAGAGTGATGAGTTGCACTAATCAGTTGGGGTGTCTGCTGCAGTGGCACTAGCACCCTAATCCGATCCAGCCTGAGGACACACTGTGTGCACAGGGGCCATCTGACTCAACCCGGATCCATTTGTGTTAATGAGTGACTGTTCATACGTGTTATTGTTTCATTCTATAAAAATGACAATGATCATCTTATCTGTAGCAGATGACTCCGTGTTTTATAATAAACTTACTCTTTGTGCTTGTATTCTGGAGCCTTTGATCATCATAACAAATAACACCTTAAGAGTTTTAAGCTCTATATATATGCTGTTGTCCCAAAATCCAGTGCAGATATTTGCAAAAAGGTTTCTATAATGACTGAATAAATTAATTTGGGCAGCAGACATGTGTAAGTTGTCGGATTTTAATGGAAATAGTTGAGTAAAATTTTCAAACTTTGTTCAAATGAATTCACTTCTGCTATAATCTATTTGAAGTGCTATTTGCTTCATAAGAGGAAAATCTAACGTTCTTGTGTCTCTTAGGCTCCTGTCTCCACTTGACTGAAGCAGGAGCTACTACAAGGTTTGTCTTTTCTGCTTGACTCTGTTATATTGCCTCTTTTGTTAAATTCTGCTTACAATCCCATCAATATATTGCATTCATTGTTTTTTGGCATGTTTTACTAAAGAACTATCCCTTTTTGTTTTGACTAAATTGCTTTGCTTTCTACAGGTTTAAAAAATTACTTTCAGTCTACTTTTGTTTTGTGCTTGTGTGACTCGCATTTACATTTTTCAAAGGTGCGGTAATGCTCACAGTTATGAAAACTGATTTAAAACCAAGTTTAAAACTGGGTAGCATTTCAGCTGGTTGGAGTCTCTTTCAAAGCATCTGTGTGTCTCCCAGAAATGTGCTGTAGTGAATTATGAAGGGTGTTGACTTTGATGGCTGCTCAGAGTGAAAATCTGGTAACGGCTTTAAAATCAAGTTTTTGTTTCTGCAAATGTGGAGACCCCAGATATGATGGGTCTGGATAAATCCAAACTAAAATATTGACAGGTTTGGTGGGGGTGACGGTGATGAGTTGCACCATTAGACAGGCTGCTGATTGCAGTGGCACAGCAGGCTTGTCCTGACACGATGTGCTGACACTCATTGTGCACAGGGGCCATCTGAGTCACCTCCTCCTCCTGAGACAGAAGACAAAGTGAACACCACAGGTTTTGGTGTTTTTTGTCTGACTTTCAGTTCTTTGTGTGATTCTTCCATTTTCAGGCCTGAAGGTTGGGTAGCTCCGCGTTGGAGGGGATGTCTGAAGATCAGACTGTTTCCAACAACTTCTCCTTTCTGTGTGCTGAGAGCTGGTGAGAGCAAGCAGAATACACATCGTCACACAGTCATGGATGATTCTGAAGCAACATACCAATGTGGAAAAAAACTGCCAACTTTCCCATCACTGGATGACCCACTCTGCTACCCCTGAAGTGCCAGTCTGTGTCCATTAGCAACTTTGTTAGACTTAAGGAAACATTACTGTGTCGAGTCACCATTTTCCATTCTGAAGCATGATGGAGTTCAGTTGTATACTGTGTTGCTACAGGACTCATTTTTAGTTTACAGCCCCCTTCCACCCCTTTTATTCTCGAGCATTGTTTCCATAGAAACACAGATTGCTGGAAAACCACCAGTAGCAAGGAAAGGTTTAAGAGTTCATATCATGAACACAGGGAACTCTAAATGTTTTACTCCTTGTTGGATGACCTCCCTATTGGACTAGATTTATTGTGACCATTGATGACAGTCTGGCTGAGCCGGAGGTAACGATACGGTTATTGAATGTGAGTATAATGCTGTGTGTTCGCTGTCTTTCCGTACGGTTTCTCCCTGGTAATAACTCGGTACATTTTTATTAATAATTCAGCCACTCCACAGATCTAGCCGTTGTTCAGGTCACTGGTGATCCAGTTAAAACTAAACCCGTCTGTGATCTATGGCCCACTTGCTAATTGGACATTTGAGGAAGGTTTTATGGTGGGGGGGTCTAAAACTGTCCCTGACAGCAGCTGTCTTTCTATGAATTCCTTTTTTACTTCAGCATTGGTTTTGCTTTTTAAATTTGCTGCGTCCTCTTTTTGTCTCTGCAGGCTATAGCCTGGTGGTCAGAAAAAGCCTGCCAGCTCCACCGCAGCGTCTGTCAGCACAGCTGTACGTCACACTCAAAGTTCAGCTGGGATCTTCACCTGCTGCGCACCTCGCCTGCCACTGATCCCACGGCTGAAATGAAGGAAGACACATCTCCAGGTTTCAGGTCTAAAAGGCTCATTTTTAATATTTTTGCACCAAACTTTTTCTAAAATTTAAATACCCATATGTGCAGTTTCAGAAAAGTTGATCTTTTAGAAATCGTTTGACTGTCGGCATGGTAACCATGAAACCTGGAAGAAGGTTAGAGGTGTGTTAGTCCAGCCAAAATCAGAGTTGAGCTTTCATAGTAGCATTTGTCCTGGAAATAAAGCTCCTGAAAGCCAGACAAACACACCTGGATAACATCTGAATTACAGCTTCTACAGTACATGTTCAGTTCGACCTAAAGTGACTGAGGCACCACATCAACACTGTACAGTTGCTGGTTAGTCCACAGAAGAAGAAACTTCATAGTAAAAAACTCACCAGTCCTAATCTCAAGCCTTAAGTTGTGCCACTTCAACATGCCCTCAACTTTCTGGCCTTAAAACTTCAACCTGAAAGAGAAATGAATTCACATAAATGTCTTATGTTACTTATTTAACTTCTCTGGCAGCAGATTGGTCTGGGTGCCTGCTTGTTTTTCTGAATCTTAAATGCTTTGTTTTCAACAGCAGTTGAATCTTAAAACCTGACTGATGTGAAGTCTGGTTCCAGGCTCAATTTTTTTTGTGTGATGTGGGGTTAAAAAGCAAACTAAAAATCAGCAATATCAAAGAATCGTAGGCAATATAAAAATCTGTAACGGTAGTAGCAGTTATTTTAGTAACAGCCAGATCCCGAACAAAGCTGTTCTCATTCAGCTCTAGTAAAGCTGACTGGTGCAGTTAACCAGCTGTTACCGGTTTAATCATACATGTCAATGTACTGAGAGACTAAATCAGACTGAAATACAGTACATAAATGTAGAGGTTTCAGCTGGACCTGCAGGACATTGATTGGAAGTTTTAATTTTTTAAACATGATTGTCCACTTTTTTAAACTATTCTGTCGTGATTCTTATAAAAAAGCTGGACAGAAGTAGGTTGATCTATACTCTGTGCATGTGTAAAAAAAATATATATATTTTTTTATATATATATATATATATATTTTTTAGGATATGCCTTGTTTGTCCTTTTTTTCTTTCACCCTCCAAATCCTGCCTGTTCATTATGTCTGGTCATATTCCAGGTGTTTGGGAGGATCTGAACATCGGCATGCAGGCTCATGTACAGGTGAGAAGATGGATATGTTTAATCAGCTTGATGCATTTTGTTTGTTGTGATATATGGGAGGTTTTATTAACACTGAATGAAGTGAGTGCAAGTAAATCATTATTTTTTTTACCCCAGTCACAAAGACAATGTTTCTGTTTGGCAGACGGACTCTGTGTTGGACCAGACAAATGTGTCTGAGGTGATGGATGACGCAAACATTTTCTGGATCTTGAGGCTTTTCCGGCTGTATGTTGGCTTGTTGATGGTAAGCACTGCAGAGCGAAGATGTTACATTCATCTTAGTTTCATTTTTTCTGATGGCACATTGAAAATGCTGTCCAAAACATGCAGTAATAAACTTAGATCAAGTCACTCATTTGTCTGCCCTTGTCAGAGCATGTTACTGGGAAATCCTTCAAGTCGGACCGGTTCGCTCACATCACAGTAATGGCCTTCGCTGAGGGGGTGGTGTTGATGTGACCGGATTACTCTGAAGGGATTACACTTTCACTGATTGCCTTGCATCTTTGGAGGCCACTGCTGCTCTTAAACGTCTTGATCTGGGTTTTGTCAGCCAGCAAGGTTTCAGGCTTGATCATGCAAAGATCAACAGAGACATGTCGGCCAATGCTGCAGCTAAGCATGCGACTGGTACCTGTCACTGAAAACATTATTTCAGCTTAGACCAGAAAATACTGACAATTAGCTGGTTTTGGTAGGTCTGCAGATAGGAAGCTGTTTACACAGAGCTGTCTGCATGGAGAGGTGGGATTGTTGCATCAGAACAAGCTGTCTGATCCGATGGATGTAATGGTCTCTTTATGAAATGAGTTCACCTGTTTGTGCTCTTTGTCATCTCACTGAATACGATTGAAGAATTAAAACTACTGAGTTTGTGTTTTTATGAACTGAAGCAGATTTCCTTCAGAAAAAAATCTTCAATGGCTTTTTTCCCCCTGTTTGTTAAAAGAAACTGAAGTTTAGCTCATTTTGGGGTTTAAAAGCACAAAGACTTTGGGTTTAATTTTGTTTCTGCAGGGAAGCTAGAAAAAGAGACTACATGCAAATCCATGATTAAATTAAATTGTTGCTTTGGTGATGGCACTGTTCATGGCACTGACCACCAGGTGGCAGTTGTACATCAGTATTCTTCACTAACTTGGTGTGAGAACTTGCAACCTTTTCTGTGCTTCATCATGAACGTAGGCAGCCCCTGATGCAGATGGGTTAGACTCTACTCCATACAGGCTGATGTGAATTTCTGAGACTAAATATGAAGCTAGCAGCTGTCCTGTCATCTGCCCCTCAGTGTGAACTGATTTCAGATCTGCACCGAGTGGAGAGTACCGCAGCTCAAACATTATTTTGAGCCAGTATTTTTTTTATCTAGAATTTCACTTAGAAGCTTCCTTAACATGCAGTTCCCCACAGCTATTTGACTGTTTTGTCTTAATCTTTACACATGGCAGGAAGTAAGAGGATCAAATATTTTCACATTCTGTAACAATGATTCATGTTAATGCTTGCAGTGCATCAAACTCCATTTTATCTGAGCAAGAGACACACCAGTCACTCATTTTGTTAATCGTGAACTGACTTTGGAGGTCTATGGATGCTTCTTCACATACTTTTTCAGAGGAGAGTAAAGAGTCAGGAACTTCTTTTAGATCTCTTCCCACCACAGCCATCTTCCCCCTGAAGCCATTAACATCAGCCGAGCTGTCGCTGAGCAGGGCTTTGACCGGTCAGACTGAAAATTACAGCTCTACACTCCAGCTTGACACCTCTACTGTGTTATTTGGAGGAGGAGAAGGAGGCTGTGATGTTGGTCAGATATTTTCAGTCTCCTGTAGTCTGAGTGGAATTTGTGCTGTGATATGATGTATGGTGTCTTCACTCTGTCTCAGGGCAGTGTTCCCCTCATATTTGCTCGGGGGCCAGGTTTGACAATAGAGCAGGTTGAAATATAACTATAAGGAATACCTTAAAAATCTGAATATCCCTCAGGACCCCATTAAATCCATTATACAGGAACTGGCTGGAAAAAAGTCATGACCAGCCAAGAAAGGCATAACTTGACTACAGGGAACCTGTGAAGGAGCTGCAAAGCTTCCCAGCTCGGACTGTTACTCCCGTGATCCTTAAACCTTATAAAAAGTTCGCCAAATGGAGCATGCACCCTAAGCATAAAAGCATATTCTGGCCAGATGAGACAAAATGCCCCTTTTGGAAAAACCTTTTACACCCCTAACATCTCCAGCATGAGTTATGGTGGCATAGGTGTCATGCTGTGGTGATATGCAAACAGTTTGCTCTAAGATGGGTTGTTTTAAATTAGATAAGAAGTTCAGATTTTTAAAAAGCAACATTTTGTGCAGGTGGCTGACTTCGGATCAAACAATTTAAACATCTTTGGAGTCCCGCAAGGGTCAGTGTTGGGTCCCAAATAATTCTCTACATTAAATAATAATGCTCTACATTAAAATTATTTGCTGATGGGTTGTTTCCAGTGACGCTAAAGTTTTTTGAACAGTGAGAATTAATATTACTGTTTAATATGGTCAGGATAAAACCAAATGGATTGAAATTATGGGTTGATTAAAGACAAATGGTTAAAATCTGGACAGAAATCAAATTAATGCTGTGGTAAACGCAAAATAAACATAAGTAAAAAATGGCGATCACTGATGTAATGAGAGAATAAAAATAAATCCTTATTTACTTGCCCACAAACTGCTGGAACCCTCATATAAAACAGGGTCAAAGGACTGAAGGTATCTGTGTTTTCTATATCATGATGTAATGAATACCCTGCACTGTTCACTTGTGTTTCCATGGTCTATTTTATTGAGGTTTGTGGATCAGGTGAAATGTAATACTTGGCAAATGGTGTGCAAAGTAAGAATGAATAAATGGAGGTCATCAAAGTCCCCTATACAATATTTTAAAACCCATTTCTGCAGTGGAAAGAAGGGGGAAACGCTATTTACAAGGCCAGATGTGTATTAAATTTTTATTCAGGGTCAGTGAGCTGGTGGAGAAGTTTGTCTATTCTCGTAACCTTGATTTCTTTCTGCATAATTTACCTACTACTTTTTTTCTAACACGTTTAAAACCAAAGTGCTGTACACAGTGAAATAGTCTAAAACAGATGAAATACATGAATAAAATGCTGTGTAATAAACTACATAAGTTAATTAAAAAGTCAAAATCTCAGTTAAAAACAAAAGGAGTGAAAATTGGCTTTTAAATGTGACAGCAGCCAAATGAGGAGTCTGACACACAGGCATACAGTATGTACTGTATATGTGTCCAGTGGTCTGATGTGTAAAGGAAGATTGTTCCACACCCCCTGAGCCACACGAAAATGATCAATCACCTCTTAAGTTGTACTTTGACTTTGGGAGTAGAAGCATCTGGTCAGCAGACCTGAGGGAGCGCATAAGGGCCAACCAACTTGAAGTATGTAAAGTGGGGTAAGGCCA
Source organism: Craterocephalus amniculus (assembly GCA_036024015.1). Classification (NCBI taxonomy): domain Eukaryota; kingdom Metazoa; phylum Chordata; class Actinopteri; order Atheriniformes; family Atherinidae; genus Craterocephalus; species Craterocephalus amniculus. The sequence goes on from JAVQJG010044236.1 coordinate 30,738, forward strand.
T
>JAVQJG010044250.1:0-11938 GCA_036024015.1 Craterocephalus amniculus
GTGTGTTTGTGATTGGTTTGGAGGACGTTACGACTTAGTATCAAGCCACATGATAGGCTGTAATGAAAAAAGAAGTGTGTTTTCTCTATCGAACTTTATATCGACCCTCTTTTTTTTCCTATCGCATGCGCGTCTATTTTCGATATATATCGTTATCGAATTATCGCCTAGCCCTACTTACTGCACAGCCATATGTGTTGTCTTCCCTTAAATAACACTATCTTACTTAAATTACTTTATTTGGGTTCATATTGTCCCTTCCGCTCCTTCTGTGCTGTCTCTTTCAGATAAAAGGAAGAATCTGTCTAGATGACAGAAAAATGTCATCCACTTCTTATTATGTGGTTAATGGACTACTTGTGTAGTGCTTTTCTAGTCATGTTGACCACTTTAAACACCCTTGATACTGCATGTCGCATTCATCCATTAACACACAGCAGTTCTATTGTTATGTTGTTCTTTAACTCATCATTCTCACCCCGATTGATACACCTGTGCCCTGTTGAAAGTTTAGAGATAGCTTAACTTCACATGGAAAAAACAGGGAAGATTTACATAACATCTTAAACTAAGAAATAACCATTCAGACATGAAGGAGACAGTGGCATTTGCCATCAGATTAGTGGAACAGAGTGCTTGTCTTGAAGGAGCTTCAGGCAGAAGCCAGCTGAGTAACTTAGCTTATTACAGAGACTGGAGATAAGAACCCACCCAGCCCAGTTCTCTCGAAAGGTGTCAGGCTGTCAAAGCACTTTGACACATCTACTTCTCTCATACTATGCGCATGTGTCCGGAGACATCGTATCCCAAAACTCACATCTTATCTCTTCAGATATTGATTGGATTGTGAATTCCACCTCTGATGACATTGTCGGTGTAGGTTTTGTTAAGCTGAGAGCACATCGTAATCACATTTTGCTTCCTATACCGTCTTTAATTGGTTGGCTAAAGAGTTTTGAGGATAATGCAGAGTGCCCTTGGGGAAAGTTGCCCAGTTCTGAAGGACTTCATGGGGTAAAAAAGAGACAGAGGAAGAGTCTTCTTTGGTGTTTCTTGAGAAGATAAGAGTTTGTTTTTTTTTTGCTTGTTTTAATCAGAGGGATCACAGCCAGGTTGCTCAAAGACTCTCATTGTCTTAGTTTTCTTTTTTGTTTGAACTCTGTCCATTTTCAGTTCCCTTTTCTCAGTTTTCTTCCTTTATTCTTTGAAAATGTCATTGATTCTCAGACTCAGAAATCGTTGTGGAAGATCTGTGTTTTGGGCAACTATTACGCTTAGACCTTTTTTAACTTTATACAGACACATTTTGTTTGTTTTCACGCATGTTCGTACAATGTCCTTACTTCTTGTTTATTTAAATATTCTTATAAGATCCAAATGACCAAAAAAATCATCAAGATATTTTGGCTTTACTTTCAATCAAATAGTTAAATGCAATAATACAATGTGTCCATATATCATTTATTTGTCATCTACTATTTTCAACAATTTATGTAGCAGTCACCATCTGGAATCTTCGGAAATCAGGGCCTTACTCTTTGTTCCCGCGTTTTTTAGCCTTTCAATGAGACAACCAAGGAAATGCATTTGCAGCCATGTTGACAAATTTAAAAAAAAAGACATTTAGACAGTCATTATGGTGTCTGTTAAAATAACTATTACCAGGCTGTGCAGTAGGTGAGTAGAACATCTATTACTGTATCTGTGTTAGTGTTTTTGACTTGGTGGATTGGGGCTACAGATGTTGATGATGCATAGTAGCTGGATGCATCCTGGGCATCATTTATATGCCTCAGCAGGTAACATGTCCCGGAGAGTGAGAGTGATTGCTTCACCCTGCTATACATAGATGGTTTTCTCAAGATAATACAATGCATGTCTTATCTGTAAAATATTATGTCCTTCCACATGTGAATCTATTATACTGTAGCCCCTCGTCTGTGTCTTTTGTGGATAATATCTTCAACTTATAACACTTATGCTGCTAAACATGTTTTGTGGAACGTTTGGTGAGTCATCAAGCCCCAGGCCTACAGTAAATGTCATCTGTCATGGTTGTCATTAGAAAAAAAAATTCCATATGACGTCCTTGGTTGGTTTGATCAAATACACAGCTTAATTACAATCACCAGTTAACCAGTTAACCTTGAATCAGGAAACCAGAACACCCAGAGAAATCCCACACGGGCACAAAGAGAACATGCAGCCTTCAAGGATTCATGATCCAAGGTGCTTTATGGTGTTCAAGCAACAGACATGAAAGAATGAAATGTGTATCTCAAAGCCTGCAGAAGGGCCTTAAAATAAAAAGATTCTTTTACAGGTTTTATAGATAAGAATAAATAACTATAAGTATTGCACACTGTAGCAGAAGGGTCTGTGTGAGTTGTGACACTTTTCATGAGTCTAACATCCTCAGGGAAAAAGCTGGGCCTCAACCGAGAGGTTCTGGGCTTAGGGTGGGGTCCCCCATATTCCCACAGGTCCTGCCCCTGTAGCAACTGAGGTAAATATCTAGAATAGATGGGAAATCCTTCCTGTCCTGTGCAGAGACGCTACCCCATCCCACTGTGAGTACTGGGTCCAACATCTCACTAGCTTGCGTCTGGAGTACAAGATATAGTAGGATGTGGAGGCCAAGACCAACAGCTGTAAGTTTTTTGGGGAAAAAGAAGTGCCTTCTTCATGTTGTTGGTTGTGCTGGTTGACCAGGAGAGGCTGTCTGTGATGTTTTGACCCAGAGGCTTGAAGCTAGACATTGCCTGGACTGCTGTGCCCATAAGGGGAAGTTGTGGCAATGGTTGTGACTCTTCCAAGCAAACTTAAAAGAGACTAACAGAGATGGGCAAGAATTTCAAACTCAAGTTGTTGCAACACTTCCCTTCACTGCAAATTATTAAAATGCTTGCCAATAGCTCATGTTTAATAATCTATTCATTCACTTATTACTTGTCCTTTCCAGCATCGTAGCAAACAGATGGTGTAGAAGCCGTTTAGTGCCGAACAAATTTGCTTTGCCAAGGGGAGCTTAGTGGATTTAATAAAAATATAGTTTTTGTGGATTTAAGGCCCCCGTTGGTGATTGAGTATTGGTCTTTATTTTGGTTATTGCTAAGTTGCAATTTTTATGTTGGACTTGAGAAGAGGAAATAAAGGAAGGGGGAGTGCTAGGAAAAGAGAGAGAAGGAGAGAAGAAAAAAGGGGCAAAAGGACACAACATATAGAAAGCAACAGCTAAAACATCACACCTGAGAAAAAGAAACCAGACAACCAGCTGCTGCAACTAAAGAAATTTCACATACAAAATCTTGTTATCTTAGTAAGAAGGACAAAGCAGACAATCATCAGGAGCACATATAAGAGGGGAAACTGAGAAAAGCACAAAAAAGGATTCAGTAATAACTCCCAATCAAACTTTATGTTTATGATTTAAACAATACATCTTCAATTTCTGAGACACTGCATGTTGAGAATCATGCTAAAATATTCATGTTTTTTTAACATAAAAGTAGAAAAAAACAAATAGCTCCATATTTGTAGGAGATTATGCTGGATTCCTGGATGATGTTGCTGTTTACCAAGGTCAAGTTTACTACCCCAGATGTTAAAGAGTAATAAAACTCCAGCAGATGAGTGACAAAACTGAGAGACCTCTGGTTCTACGATTATTTGTAAATCTTGTGCTCAGGATACAACTAAGCATACCAAAGTAAATGCAGTTTAGTCACCAACATGCTCTAGACACATATTAAACTCAAAGCTAAAGCTCTGATTAGCTTAAAAGCACTTTATTTTTTCACCACCTGTAGTCCATCCAGTAATTGATATGTCCAGCTCGATACCCAGCAGACATGACTTAAGTTACACTGCATCAGCATCGGCGACAGATTGCTCACCCTGATCCTTGTGTTAAATTGATACATCAGTGCCAACTGAAAGTTTCCATCTCCAGCATATTTGCAGGGTAATGGACTGGAGAATGACAGATTGTATGCTATTATCTTATTGGACAATCAGTGCAGCATCCATGAAAGTATAAAGAGTGGGTTTAATGATGTGAGACATTTTTTAAAAGGGACGGGAAGATGTCATGTAGCCTGGGACTAGAGACATGGTGGGCTGTGCCATAAGAGGAGCGCCAGCATGTAATGTATGGAAAATGAAAGAGTTTTCCTGTGTGGCATATGCTCCCTGCCGCTTCGGATCTATCAGTTTTCAATATGAAACAAAGGTGTTTAATCAATTGTTGGGATTGTCAGGGAGCAAGGGCTGATGCTTGTTTTATGTTCTTTCTTTGCAAGAAAATACAGCAGGAACAGAGGAAGACATGAATAAAAGTCAAGGGAAGAAAAATAAAAGACATGAAGACATGTTTAATGTCTTCTCCACTTGGTTCTTAATTGCATATTTGCCCAGAAGACAAAAACTATGGTTGAACAATGAGGCTGCCCAGGGGAATCACCATAGATTAATTGGACAGATAGGAACCCTCTGACATTAACATTTATGCATTTGTTTACTCTTTCAATGAATAATAATAGGCCTTCTCCCTTGAAGATTCCTGGTTCCTCATTAGTTCCAGTGTGTTGCTCATTGTGGATAGGAATACTGAAACAGCAAAAAAAAAGAATATCTCTTTTCTGTGCAGGCTTAAAAAAGTGGAAACTATTTCCAAAAATGTTCAACACTACTTCTTCTTTAATTTTTTTTCTCACACTTGTTATCCTTGTTATCAGCTCTGAGATGGATTTTAAAGGAGACATAATTTTCCCTTTTTTTCACACAATTTCCCGAGGTCTTAATGAAATGTCTGTTATATGCTTTGATGAAAATACCACATGGATTAAGAATCACCACATCTGTCTGATTCCTGTCAGGGCACCCCTGCTTAGGGGAGTTTGTTTTAGAGGTGCATGCCTCTTCTGTGTACAGTGTTTGGGCTAAAATGAAACCATTCCTTGTCTGAATGGAAAGTTGGTATCAATAACTCACAGTTTTAATGCAAGTCATGCTTAAAACTGGCTCGGTGATGATAAAGTATTCAGGCAAATTAGAGATGGCACACACTATCTGACTTTTGCTTGAACATTAAGGGAGCTTACTCCCAAAACTGAGTCTACTGGGATCTGTATCCTCTGAGGATGAGGTTGATGTAACGATGGGTTCAGTTCATTAAAGCTGAGCTGCTTCATCAGTTCTCTTCATGGCTCCAGCTTAGTGATGCTGATTGTAGTATTGGAATTTGAAATTTCCTACTTCCACAGATACTTGGAAATTCAGGTCATATTTGTCAACCCAAACTTTCAGATTTCCTGTTACTTGTCGGAATTGTTGATTCAAAAATGAATATAAAGTTTTGTCTTATTCAGAATCTAAACAGTGGATGAAATACTGGTTCAGCATTTAATAGCTAATTTCTTTATAAAATGCAAATGAAAATTTGATTAATAGATTGTGACGTGAAACAGCAGATGTTCAAGAAGCCGTGTCTCTTTCCAACTTTCATGCAGATGGTGAAAATGTTCTTTTCTAAGCTCTGTTTTCTCACTTCTCCATGTGATTTTTCCGGCCAAATTACTCCCCAAAAAAGTGAGACAGTTGTTTTCTAGTTAATACTTGCATGAAATATCCAGATGTAAGTTTCTGAACGATGCAATCAAGCAGAATGTGACTATTTTCATATGTCCCCTGTAAGGAAAATAAAATGTCTAATTCCCTTTTGCTATGCTAAGAGAATTTGGCAAAACTTACAATTTGCTCTCTCTTTTATACTAGACATGATTAGATGAATTACAGAACATGAATTAGAAAAATTCAAACCACTTTTTAATAGTTTCAATAGAAAAAATGATTTGTTACATGATTTTTCCTATGTCCTCCTTTTTCCTATAACTGAACATCTTTTTGCCATTTTGTGTGGAATTCCTGAGTGATTGAAGGTAGTCTTTTCCCTTATTAAGGTGTAGCGTCCAGTTAAATGTAACTCTCAACTGATGGTCTGGAGTGGTTTATTCCTTCCGTACATTGTTGCACATCAAACCAACATATGAGCCAAAAATGAGAAATTAACAGAAATATTACGTGCCGTTTCAAACGTTATTTCTGTTAACTATATTAGATTTCAACATTTTAGCAACGGTTATCTATTAAACTATTTCCCATGTCTAACAACCTTAAAGTAGCCCTTGTATTTACCTTGTTGTCACTTTGACATGGTGCTGAAATCGGTAACTTGTGTTACGATTGTTTCTTTGTAATCTGAAGACGTAACATTGTTTCTCGTCTTTCTGGTTAAACCGTTAATAACAATCATTACCATGACCGACAGTTCTTCAAAATAAAACACTCCCGTTTTTCTTAACAGGACGCTCTAAAATAAGTCTAGAATCCATACGGGTGAAACGTATAAGGAACCATTTTAAAATATAAGCTCATCTCAGCGAACTTTACATAAGGCGTTCAGCATGCATTGGGTCTCCGACTACAGAGTGCATTATAGTAACATCTTGCAATATTATCAGTTTTATGGTTCCCTACTTGTTAATGGTGCTGGTGTTGCCTCCAGCCATATTGCGTTTATGACATCGCCATTTGGTGCCTAGCGATATTCTCTGCGCTGTTGTGTGGGTATAATAAAAAAAAACTCCATGTATCTGTTCCTTGGCCACACATTTCACATGAACAACATTCTGATGTTTAGCCGTGTAAGCCAGAAGTGTTAATTAGAACAAGCAGCTGTGGTGGTGCAGGATGTGACAACACAAAGGCCAGAGACTAATTTTGTATAAGATGAACAGGCTGCAGCTTGCTTTATCACAGCTGACCATATTCATGTGGAGGTTAAGACTTGATGTGACCCCACTTTCCCTCACACTGATATTTCCAAAGCATTCCCTTTTAAAGGGAGCGAGGGAATATGACCTCATGGTATTTGTACAGTTATGAGGAAAAATATGTTTAGTATGGGAATTGTTTGATGGTGTTATATATTCCAGACATGCGGGCCAGGAGCTATGAAAGAGTTAATTCTTTAACAGCTCCGCTGTGCCTCACAGCCACGGTGGTTGCTGTTGTGTTAAAACCGAGGAAATTAGTAAAAGTGATGTAGCTGCACTCCAAATTACAGTGTTTCACACCCAAAATGAATCTTATTTTCTTCTAAAGCATAAGGAAGTTCAGAAGCTGACATCACCACATGTTTCATGCTTGTGTTACACCTACAGCAATTCATTATCATCAAAATTCCACTCCTAAAAAAATCAGTTCTTAAGATTTCTTAAGAGTTTATGCAATTGAAAAGCAGAAACATCGAACAAGATTTAGGAAACAGAAAGGGCGAAGTGTCCAGAATCATGAATATAAAGGTACATCCTTGGAGTGTACATACAGAGAAGGCATATCGTTACTGACTTTAGTCATTTGCTGGAAGCTCTCAGATACTGCATAGTGATATACAGTAGTCACCTTTCATTCAGATGACAGTTTAGGGCAGGAGTCTGCAACCTTTACGATCCAAAGAGCCAGTTGTACGCCCGGTCCAGCTAAATAAAATTTGTTCAGAGCCACAAATGTTACATGATCTTCTGCAAAAAAGACAATTTCTTATTTTTGATAAAAAGCTACAATGGGAAATTTGTCATTTTTGAAGAGCCACTATTTTATTTAGGCTTTGAAATAAAGAAAAACAAAACTTTGCAGAAAGAATATTTTCTTCTATGGGATATTTGTGGACAATGCATTTTTATTTTAAAAATCCAACAGTGTCCAATTTAATGACAACAAAAAATAGATTTAAAAGAATAGAATAGTACTTTTAGTGTCATCATGTGGAAATTCTCATTTCATGGAAAAACGTCATTTTTGTTACGAAGAGCTATTGTGGAAGGTCCAAAGAGCCACTTGTAGCTCTAGAGCTGCAGGTTGCAGACCCCTGGTTTAGGGAGATAGCGAAGGAAATGCACCCATCAAACAATCTACTCAAACTTTCCACTACATCCATTTCCTGTGGTGCAGCTGTAATACTTGTCAGTACCCGCGGAGCCTGGCAAATAAGCCTGGTTGAACTAGTTTGTGCACTTCTATCATGAACATCTCTTGTAAGCTTTATTAGTCTTAAAATGGCACTGACTCTTCCCATTAGCACTGAAAAAACTTTAACTGTCCCAGAGTTCTCAAAGAGAGCAAAGTTGATCCATTTTTTCCTGAAATATATATTTCTACTTCACCTACATTTTTTATTCCTTTCCACATCATCAGTCCAATGATACGCTGTTGTGACATTCAATCCAGTAAAGAAAAATGTATTTGAGTTTTTATCATCTTCATGAGGTCCCTTGTTGCTATGCAACCATTGCCCTTGCATGTCACTATTTCTGATCTCATACATGCTTGTTTTGGGTTGAGTTAAACACTGTTGACTATTGCTGCTCCAAAGGGGAAAAAAAGAAGAAAAAGATACAATCTGGAAGAATTCACCATGCCCACCTCAAGGCGTTCTGCTTTGTACTTCAATTCAGAAACAACAAGAGAAAATAGATTTTAAGGGACAATGCCGGCAACCTTTCTGAGCTTTCATTAGTTCTGCAGTCCCTCAATATACCTGTCCACAGGCATCACGGTACATTACCTGGATTCACATTTATAGAATGTTATTTGAAACATCGACCATGACCAAATGAAACTGTAAGAGCTTTGACGACACAGGCCTGATCAGTATAACCGTTTCACCCTGCAACTGAAAGAGCTGTCTAAATAATTAATTAAACAAATGAATTTTGTGTCACACTCAACATATTTCAACAAGTTTAATAGAGAGTAAAATCCCATAAAATTGCCCATTTTATTTAATGTCAGTAAGGTGACTGTTTATTTTTAGTTCTGTCTGGGCTGAAGGACACATCTTCATTTCTTTCTTTATTTCCTGTTACGAGTGATCACTGATGTGTCCTCGCTTTCAAGTGCCTCTGGCACACATCATCTCCTCACCACATAAAAATATTTCATTCTGACCAGTATGAATTGAGATTTTAATATGAAGTAGTGTATGTACTGTATTTCATAGGGTCACGTTATGAAGGGCCACCTTTGGCCCACTGGATGACAATCCATGCTGTAAGTTTATTGAGTTGGCAGATCAGTTGGATATGGATACCTGCAGTGCATCGGTGCATCTCCTTTTGGAACAACCTTGGCCATCAGTTCACTCTCTTTACAAGAAAAAAACATCTTGCTTCACTGTCACATTCTATTTTTTCCTCTTAATACTTTCTGTCAAGAGAAAACACCTTGTCTTTTACTACATTCTTTTTTTATGGGGCAACAAGTCAAGCATTCAGGAAAGATGCCGTGTGGCCAGTGATGCTTCGACATGAAAATTTCATTACAGTTAACTTACAGATGTGTTTTTTTTCTCCGATTTTGCAGCCCTCAGTAACGGCTCCTCTAAATGACTAATCCCTCACCTCTGCTTTCGAACATAAGAAGTCTTCTTTCTCCCTTTGTGGTTTGGTTTACTGTGGCGACTTTACTCGCTTCAGGCACCACATCACACACAAAAGCTGTGAAACCTGAGGTGAGGGACAGAAACAAAGAAAGGTGTTTGATCAAGTGTTTGCCCTTATGGTGACTAAACAGAATAAATGGAAGTTTTTATTTGGAATTGGACAGCAAAGCATGGAGGGAAGTTAGACTGTAACTGTGTGACTCATCAGCTTGTGGTGCTGACCAGAGCTATAGGTGTATTTTTATGTACCAGGCCGTTTGTTACTAATAAAGCTCAGCTAGTTCTGTCAATATTTCTCTGTATTTGAGTTTTTTTCTCCTTTGTCCCTGGTATCTGAACATTATTTCATGACAAGTGTCATAATTTGGAACTCACTTTAAACATTAGTCTATTATGTCCAACGATGCTCAGAGATCTTGACTCATTAAGGAGCTATAGCACTTTTGCTTTGGTCATTATTTAAACAGTCTTGGACCAGAAGCATGTTTGTTTGATATGCATATACAGCCTGCTGGAGGGTTTACACTGGATCTTTTTTTTTCCTGCTCTCATTAAAATGACATTATAGCCTTGCTATTGGCAAAAGCGCTTGTTCAGTTGGCCATCCGGTCATACAGTTTGGTCTTCTCTTTCAACAGAGCTTTAACATGTATTTGGATGGATTTGCAGGCAATTTGGGCTGCAAAAGATGAATCCTAATGCCTCTGGTGATTTTCTTTATTCTCTGATGTCACCATAAGGTTGACACTTTTGGTTTAAATATTTCAACAAATATGAAGTATTGCTGGAAACCCTTAGAATTGATGAAAAAATAAGGCTTAAATAAGACTTTTTTGTGTGTTTTTTCAGATTTTTTAGTCTCTTTCCAGCTACGTGAACTCTTTTTTGTTGATGGAGTTTGGTTACAGATGTCCCAAGCAAAAGCTACTCCATTTAAGGCGAAAAAAATGTATTTATTTTCTCCAAGGGTCTTTTTACCAGGAAAATAGAGCTCTTGTAAACTGCATACAAGTAGAGATATTTCTCTTGGAAAGCAGTGAGTTTCTCCCTGCAACCCTGTCAGGTACACCATTATCGCTCTGAGCTCTCCCAATGGTGGACATTAACATTATACAATGTGAGAGAGGCTTTTCGTGTCCCTGGGTTCTTTTGTGACCTTGCAGGCAACAGTACAGTCTTACCATCTTGCCTTTGCAGTAATCTTTGTTCCGCAACTACTGCTGCAAAGGGTAACTTGAATTTCCTCCTTTTGTACACAACCTGCCTGACTGAGGGTTGGTGGAGTCCAAATGCTTTGCAAAGAGTTTTATAACCTTTTCCAATCCGGTGAGCAACAACCCTTTTGAATGAGGTCCACAGAAATCTCCTTTGTGTTTGCCATGATGAACTTTCACAACCATGGGGGCATAAAGATTACACTTCATTAAATCACTGTTCACACACACACACACACACGATTATTATATTATCCTGGTCATTGAAAACATTGAATGTGACCTGTGTTGACTGTTAACGCCAAAGATTTACATTCTTTACTGCTCATAGTTCTGAGTCTTTTTTGTCAAAACGTGTGTGCTATGATACAAAAGCATGTAGGCTATTGTTATATAAGTGCAGTATTCAGTTTAGCTTTGTTTTGTAGTATATGTACACCATCTGGACTTGAGCAGTTTTTGCGTGCATATGTTTAGGCATTGACGGTGCTTCAGATTTGCAAGTTGCCAGTTTCATAGGCACTGATGTAATTTTTACCTTAGCACTGATAACAAGACAGGTGGTCCTTGTCCTTTGTTGTCTAGCGGACACAGTGTCCATGATTTCTAAAAGGATTTTCAAAATTACAGTATGTTTATTTGTTTGGTTGCATCTGCTGATTTCCACTCAATAGATGAGTTCTGGATTATGTTCACATCTCCTTTCTCTGATATGGGGTTAGACTGTATTTGTGAATTGTGTAGCAAACAAAAGAAGAGTTCCTGAGCCCATACAGAGATTTTCATGACACAGTCATTTTTGTTTTTTGTTTTTTTTTGCCCAGTGTCATCTGAAGATACAACATGTTGATAGGCTTTCAGATTTAGTTTTTTTTATGAAGTTCTGTAGAAGTATTTTAACATCAGTGGCCATGATAATGATGTTTTTTTTAAAACTCTTAGCTAATTATTCTAAAGTATTCTCCTTCGCATTTACATGGAAATAGTAATATCCATCTGAGGTTTTCCTGGAAAACACATTTAATCACCTTTATTCAGTTCTGCTTAAAGGAGAAGTCCACTTTTTTGCAAGTGGGGCCTTAATTGTTGCCCCCGACGCTGTAAAAAATAGCGTTTTAATCTCAGCCCAGGAGCGTAAAAATCCAAAAAGTCACTGGGACGGAATGAATACTACGGTATTTACACAGACATTTTAACAAATAGCTGATTTTTAACTGATTTA
>JAVQJG010044262.1:0-16416 GCA_036024015.1 Craterocephalus amniculus
TTTAAGAACTAAAAATTGTTTTTTTAGATGGCTCTCCATTGGGGGCAGAGAGATTTGTGATCATTTTTAATCCGATGAGGTACAATAAGGACAGACATGTCTCGAGTATAGAGATATCCCAGACAGTCACTGACAGCCCAAACCCTTAATCTGTGTTGCCATCTGCTGTGTTCACACACTCACTGCACTTTCTGCTCTGTTTATTCTTAGTATGCAAGTCAGTTACGGGGGCATGTGGAAACCAAATCCCCATACAAATCTTTGCCTCTGAAAAAGCTGAAAGCATTTTCCTGAGACTGAAAAAAGACATTTGGGAGTAGCGTGTCAGTTTTGTCTCAGTAGTGCAGGTGAAACAAAGTTTCTCATTTTAACCCCAGTTAATATTCCTTGTTCATAGCCCTGCCATAAAGTGTGGTTGGATATGGGAGAAAAAAGGGGATTATTTGATGGGGTGATGAGGAGGTGGCAGGCACCCAGAGAGCAGATAAATGAAGAGAGAGATGAGGGAGATGGGCTGTCTGTTGGGTTGGGAACATGGGAAGAGAGCTGAGATGAGCTGTTGCTATGGGAGAAAAGGAGGATGATGGGTGGACTGCCAGCAGGCGTGGGAGGGAGACGATGATGGGGATGAAGGAGGAGTTTGTTGGTAGCACAGGGGGTTCTGGGATGAACAGAACTGTTGGTTATGCAAGTGGTGTATTTGAGTTTTAATGAACCTCTCTCTTCCAGCGTACTGGCTACTGAGCTGTTATATTTGGCAGGGGAAGAGCTGCATAAACACGCATATTCACACATGCCTAAAAACTTAGTTTGCAGTACTGAAATTTCTCCTGCACACAGAAACACACACGTACATTTTAGGATGAAGGGATAGAGAGAGGGCTCTATTCAGGCAGGCTGCAGCAATGTTTTTACTCTGGATTTTATTTTTCTTTTAGGTGAAGCTTGACACACTGTACGTCTGCTGCGGTGCACACGTGTGTTGTTTCAAACTCTTCATATTCGTGTGTCGGTGAACTTGTACATGTGACTGGGGCAAGCTTCTTGTCGGTTTAACTTTGTAATTAATTTTTCCAGGACTTCCCTTGTATGAACAGAGAGAGCTCAGAGCACAGCTGGAGCGAGTGTGTCTTTGAGCATGTGGGTGCGAGCACAGGTATCGGATGCTTCTGCCCAACCCCCAACCCCCCCCATACCATGTCAATATTTGCTCAGTATTCTGAGATTTGAAGAAAGGCAACTTGTTTCAATATTTATGGATGTGGTCAAACATGAAATCCTCAGTCTTTCCAAACTCTCTGATACTATGCACGCACACACCGACTGGCTGAAGGGACAGGAGTAAAAGAAAAATCATGAATTTCTTGAGTATGGGGGTTATTGATATTGGTGGATTAAGACTATCAATTTAACATCTATTGTAATGATTTTGTTGACAGATCGAGTCTTAAACGTGATTTGGTGATCCTCCAAACATGTAGTTGCTTATAATATCTTCGGTTTTGGTTTGTTTTTAGAAGATATGGCAAACTTCGTTTGGGTTTGGGGAGGAGGGATTGTCAAAAAAGCAACAACCTTATATCAATACCAAAAATTAAAACACTCAAATGTATAAAAATGTGTAGACAAACAGTGGAAGGTTCAGAATTGACAAAGATAAAGTATTGGACATCAGATTATTTTTGATGGTAAATATTTGAATGTGGCTTTATATAAAAGTGCTAAATGACTGTGGCAGAGATGGAGGTATTTGCTGTTTTTCATTTACTTAAAGGGTCTGGCAGAGCTATTGTGATAAATATTTTCTAAATTGGGTTCCCCTGAGTGGTTTTGGCTTTTGGCAGAGAAAAGCGGCTTACAGGAACATTTCCTTTTTCAGTAGAAAAGCAAATAAGCCATGTCTTCATATTTGGTTTCTATTTTGCTACCATTAGAAGGATACAGACACAAAGGGAAACAGAAACTAAAAAGGGAGAATCGGGGCTCTTCGCACATTATTCTTAAGTGGACTTTAATAAAAAAAGTGAACTCCAATCAAGAAAAAATGAACCAATTATTGCTGAAAACAAGAACAAGACTTTGTCAACACTTTACAAAAAGTTGGGATGCTTTTCAGCCATAATGGCATATAGAAACAGAAGTCAGAGGTTTACAAGTGAACAAAACCACTTTTTATCCCCATTAGAATTTAATACCAGTAATGGCTTAAAAATCGAACAGGGTTTAATAGTTCAAGCTGTAAAAAGATGAAATGTCCCATTCTTGCTAGATATACAATATACAGTCGTAAACAAATATTTTAATAACCATCCATTAAAGAAAGGGGAAAAAAACAGTTGTAACTGAAATAAGCTGAAATTGACAAAAGTAACAATGGATGATAATCATGATTGTAATTACAGTATGGTAAATTATGTACGTTATGTCACTTACAAGCTAATATTTTGTTGAGCAGTGCTTTCAGGCGATCAGTGCAATCAGGTGTTTGATGCAACTCTCCATCATGTCTGTTTCAAGGTATTCTGGCCCACTGCTCATCAGCAAACTGCTCCCATTGGCCCAGGACAGTTTCTTTTGTTTTGTTTTTTATTCAATATAAACAATTGTCTTATTTTGTTAAGTTTTGATTTAGCAAATTTATATATTACCTTTTTCATTGTCCAGTTATTTGAATTACTATCAAGAGTTTTGTGTTTTCTTTAATGGATGATTTTGCTGAGATGCCTTCAGTGTCGGGACAGGGCAGGGCTGCAGGCAGGCCAGTTGCCATGATGTAAAATATTGTTTAGCATTGTCTCTGAAATTATCCAGGCTTGTCTTAATTGTCTTTCTTTTGACGTGAGCAGGCTGTCGGTATCACTGGCAACTACAGATTTGTACATCACCAGTTAAACGTGCAGGAGTCTACCAACAACGCTGGAGGGCAGTGGCTCAGGTGGTTGGGCAGGTTGTCCAATAATATGACAAAAAGCTTCTGCTAAATGACTGAGAATTGAGTAATAGTAACATCAGAAATGCTGGCATCTGAATTGTGCACCAGTAAGAAGCTATGTATTGATTCTCCTCTGTTGCCCAGAGGGTGTCTGTGTCTGTGTAAGAAAAAAAACACTTTTTCTAAGCACAACCAGCCACTACTGATTTCAGACAAATAAAATGAACTATTTAAGATGCTTGTTTCATGGAAACTGTAAAAAAAGATGCATTCAACGTTTAACTGAGTCCTATTGAACTACAAGTGTCAAAGCCCAAAGAAATGTCCAAACCCACCAAACATTTCCACCTCCTTAAAAGCAGATTTTTAAAAAATATTTTAGTTAGACTTGAGGCTGGTTGTGTCTTGTGGCCAAACAAAAGAAGCATTTTTCTTTATCAAATTGAGTTGTATGTAATCTGTAAAACTAAATTGAATAAGCAGCGTCAGTCCTTGGATAAGAAAAGCCGATGTGTGTGTTTGAGGCTGACATTTTCTAATCCAGCTGTTATTTTCGATGTAAAGTATCCTAGAATGCTGATGGATGCAGGTAGAGCTCCCCTCGCTACCTACTGCTGTGTGTTTTCTGTCCACCCTGCCAAGCAGACATGGTTACATAACCTGTACTTGTGTTTGTCCCATGTACTATGCACAAATTTGTGTTATATGTGTGTGTTATGTCTTCTTTAATGGCAAACAGACCTTTCCCAAAGATGGCATGATGTCCAGGAATAACATCTCGCCCTTTCATGGTGAACACATCACTACCACAACACACACACACACACACAGGCACAACCCGTTAGGATAGCTCTGCAACATGTTCAGAAGGATATCCGTTCAAACAGTTACTGTACAGGCTGAGCCCCAACTCCTGTGCCCCTCCCAGACTACCCCCTCAATTGGAGCTTGTTCCAAGTTGTGTGTTGGATGAAGGTGTGTGTGTGGAGGAGGAGGAAGGGTTGGGGGGTTGCAGAGGAATGCAGGGCAAAGCAGGTTTGGAGGAGTGGGACGTTTGAGGGAAAAGAGGGGTCTCTGTTTAATGTGCATGTGGACTCTATAGAGGGGTTAAAGATTTGTATGGGAGCTTATTGATGAAAGTGTGTTTGCCACTCTGTTGGCTCCGCCGGGGCCCTCTGCTTACCTGACACTGCAGAAGAGAGTGATGAAGAAGAGGTGAAACAAGATGGGCAGATTTTTTTGTAATTAAATCTGAACATTTGCCTTCTGAATAGCTGTTTTCTGTGTAGTTATATGGTTTAATTCAAAATTATTTATTAATATCTAATGCCTCAGAAATCTCTACAATGAGGGAAGAAATGTGAGGGAAAAAATACAAAATGCTACTTATAATTTAGTCAGACTGTACCCAACTGAAGAAGCCAGGAAATGGCTTGTATACTCCAATTTATACAGAAATGCACACACACGCGTCTCAAACAGCAGGAACACTGTAGGCTGTATATGGCGGCGCTCGTTCACTTCCGCCCCATAAATGTGTGTTTGCTATACAAGGGAACCTGGGGAGAAAAGAGGAATTCATGTTGGTGTTTATTTGGGCATTGGTCAAATCCAACCTGGGGCAGCAGCGTTGGTGCGCTCTGCTCCAAACCCCAGCCGCTCCTGTACCCCCAGCCAGACACACACACACGCATACTGTACACACACCAATGGACTCAAGCGCACACGCTAGGCAAATTTAGGACTTTCACATACACACTTACCTGTCCATCCCAGTCATATCAAGGTGTGTTTGTCTTTCCCTGCCCACTGGTTTAGGTCCTCCCAGGGCAGGTATTTCCCTCTCTTTCCCACAGACGTGCACACATACACGGACACACTTTAGCTGTGGTGGGGGGGCCGTTTTGTGGGCTGACTGTGTGAAGCTCTTGCATTGATAACCTGCAGCGCGGAGTCACTTGGTCTCACTTTGTGGCCATCCCCATCGCCTGGAACTCCCTTCGCCCTGCTCCATCTCCTTCCCGCTTCTCACTGTAGGACCATCTGCAGCCGCGCTCTGACCTCCACTTTTAGTTGTCACCATGACGCCTTCCCCGCCGCTTTTCCTGCTGCTGCTGGGCCTCGTGGGAGCTCAAGCCACCGTGGACCTTCGCATGGCTGCGGCTATGGGTAAGAATGACCTTAAAACCCTGAATCCTGAGCCTAGTTTCAGATGAGGTATGCCCCATCTAACACTGCTCTCACAATTTAGCTCTGAGCATCAACTTAACTTGATAAAGTTATCAGTAAGTGCTTGCCGGACTCAGAAAGTGAGCACTTTCTTATTAGAATTTTTTTGTTATTTTACTTATAGGTATTTAATTTGAATACAGTTTCTTTATTTTCTTGTTTGTGTGATGTGTCTGAACTCGCTAAGCTTGAATTTTTTCTTTATTTCTGCGATACTGAGCAAAACACTTTCAAAATTTGTGGTTGAAAAACATGAAAATTTGAATTTATTTTCAAGTGGTCTTGTCAATGTAGAATATTCAGCACAGTTTCAAAGGTCTTGGTATTTTCTGGGGGTGTTCGTGCTTTGAAAATGTAACACCGACTGAGAAATGTTAGAAAGTTTTGCCATCAGTTTTGGCTTTTTGTGATTTTGTGTATTTTTCACAGTTTGTGAGATGGTTTCAGGATGCAGCATGTCATTTGCTATCAGTGGGCTTAGTGTGTGTATTTCAGCGATTGTAAAATCTGTTTGGAGGGGAAACTAAAGGGAAGGAGAGGTGAAGGGCAAAACGCCAGATTTGTCATTTTTATCAGAATTGAGAGGTTTCGATGAGCCAAAAGAACAACATGATGGTTTGTGCTCCTGGTAAAACTATGATCAGCTAGTTTCTGTATTATGTGCTTTGTCCATCAGGTGTTTTAAGCTCAACAGTTGTAGCTTTTCAGAAAAAATATGTGTAAATTTTGATTTTTTTCCTTTTATATTTTTCATGTCTGTTTATGTATTTTATTAATTCATTGAAAAGTAGAGCACTAATTGTATTGATGGTGATGATTTACAGTCCATTATGTTAATTATGTCCCTCTTCACAGTCCTCTGTTCATCTCCCAGACACATCACACATCTTATCATCATCTTCATTACATCAATGTCACTGTTGATCAAGTGACTAGATTTTAGTTTAGGATTAATTTTTTAAGATACTTTATGCTTTTCCTATTAAGAGAAGGAAAGGTGGAGACAGGGATGGAGTCTCCACCTTTCCTTCTCTTCACCCTTGCTAGCATTACACCTCCTGTATATCTGTCTCCACCCACTTCCTCTCCTCTGCCCACTCCTTTTTTTCTCTCCTCCCCAAACTCCTCCCACCTTACTCAAGTTTCTCCATTGACCCTATAGAAAATGTGTGTATTTTTAGTTATTATATTTTAAGTATAGAATGGAAACTATTTAGGTGGAGTAATAATTTATTACATTTTCACCATGTGTAGCAGCAGGACTGTGCAAAACCCGCCCTACAGACCTCGTCTTCATCATCGACAGCAGCCGTAGCGTTCGCCCATCAGAGTTTGAACAAGTGAAGATCTTTCTGGCAAAAGTCATCGAGGGGCTGGATGTTGGACCCAACGCCACCCGCGTAGGAGTTGTCAACTATGCCAGCCGTGTCAAGAATGAGGTATATAACTTTGATTTATTTTAGACGTTTTCTTTTTCACCCCAAACCATTTATAACACAAGTTCCCTCTCACTGTGCTGTTGTGGAACTGTAGGTGTCTTTGAAGACTCACCGCACAAAGGCTGGGCTAATCAGGGCTGTGACCAAAATCGAGCCCCTGTCCACTGGAACAATGACTGGTCTAGCTATCCAGTTTGCTCAAAATGTGGCCTTCAGTGACGCTGAAGGCGCTCGTTCCAAATCTCCTGATATCAGCAAGGTCTAACATGCATTTTGATACATTTACACAAACCACTTCCTCCCCTCATTCCACAATCCTAATTGTTTATTATATTTAAAACTTTTATCTCAGGTTGCCATTATCGTGACAGATGGGCGTCCTCAGGATAATGTGAAGGATGTGGCTCAGCGTGCACGAGATGCAGGCATTGAGATTTTTGCCATCGGTGTGGGACGTGTGGACATGAGCACTCTGAGACAGATGGCCAGTGATCCTCTGGACGACCATGTGGACTACGTGGAGAGCTACAGTGTTATTGAGAAACTCACCAAGAAGTTCCAGGAGGCCTTCTGTGGTAAGAAGGGAGAGGATTAGAGACGCTAAGTCACTTAAGTTTGCAGTAAAGGAAACAGAAGCAGCAGCAGCAGGGAAGAGGCATTAGTCATGGCTAGATGATAAAGAAGTCAGAGTGGGACATTCATTATCCACGCTCTCATCCATGTGGAGAAGTGTCTGGTGGCCTCCCTATGCTGAGGGTAAGGTGTCAGGGCTTTTATCTTTATTCCAATTTATTGTGTCCTCCCTTTGGTCCTCTCTCCTCAACAAAACGGCAGTCTTTTAATTAATTCATCCATTTGAATTTGCTTAAAATTCCCCACGCATGAGGACATTAGGGCAGAAACAATCATTTGGAATGAGATTTGCTCCTGTTCTTCAGTCAACTCTCATAACCGAGAGGCGAGACTGATCTATCTGTAATTACCAATCCATTAGTGACGATTATTAAACCTCTAATTAGCGATGCCCTTCGGCGCTCTCAGTCTGCAGCAGTGTTCGCCGCTCTCTGCTGCTTGCTGTGCAGCAGCCAGCTTCACTGCAGATGTTTCATCCAAGGGCAGAGCTGCATGGACTTAGATGAGCCTGTGCATTATTACATTTAGAAACAGAGCAGAAAACAAATCTAATTTTATTGAAGTCTTTTCTATCTGTTTGTTTTAAAGATCCACTGAAATCGTGCATCAACCCTGACACACTAAAGAGTTCAGCTGCAGGTTACTGTGGATCATTAAAAATCTGTGTTAGTTTCCCATTTTCAAACTGACATAGTTTTATTTCTCCTCCTAACCCCAAACACCCGCCCCCCCTCTTTGTATGCAACTGTGTGAACGTGTGTGTTGCGCATGCACTCACGCACAGACACAGTGTCAGACCTGTGTGCCACTGGGGATCATGACTGTGAGCAGGTATGCATCAGCACCCCAGGATCATACAAGTGTGCCTGCAAAGATGGCTTTACCCTCAAGGACGATGGTCGCACCTGCAGTGGTGAGTGTGTGTGTGTGAAGGTATTGTCCAAGCATGTTTGCTTTGCATCTACTGTAAAATCATCAGTTCTGTATGTTTTACATTACCAGCTTGCAGCAATACTGCGACAGATGTGATGTTTCTGATCGACGGCTCTAAGAGCGTCCGTCCCGAGAACTTTGAGCTGGTTAAGAAGTGGATCAACCAGATCATCGACAAAATGGACGTCTCCGAGGCCAAAGCCCACGTTGGACTGGTGCAGTACTCCAGCACCGTCAGAACGGTCTGAGCCAGTTTTTTGCTTACAGTGACACCTAAATAAGTCACTTCTTGGTCTTTCTTATCTGCATACTGGTGCTCTGCCCTTAACAGGAGTTCCCTCTGGGCCGTTACAACAACAAGAAAGACCTGAAAGATGCTGTGAAGAAGATGGCGTACATGGAGAGGGGAACCATGACAGGCCAGGCTCTGCATTACCTGTCAGACCAAAGCTTTACTCCTGGTCAGGGTGCCCGGCCCGGAGTCACAAAGGTGGGCATCGTCTTCACTGATGGACGCAGCCAAGATTACATTGGAGATGCTGCTAGGAAGGCAAAGGAGAACGGTAAGGACGAGAACAAAGATAACCTCAGACTCTGAGTGTAGGGAAAGCAGATAAGGAAATACATATTTATGAGGGAACATATGTGCACATCGCAGGCTTTAAGATGTACGCTGTTGGAGTGGGTAATGCAGTTGAGAACGAGCTGAAAGAGATTGCCTCTGAGCCGACTGGAGAGCACTACTTCTACACCGCTGACTTCAAGAGCATGAACCAAATTGCCAAGAAGCTGCAAATTAACGTCTGTCCAGGTCAGAAGTTTCTAAAGCAAATGTTTGTATCATTAGCTGTTGTTTCCCTGCACACATGGGCAAAATAAAACTTCAACCTGTGCTTTTTGATTCCACAGATGAGGACCCTTGTGAATGTGACTCCCTTGTAAAGTTCCAGAAGAAAGTGGAAGACGCCCTACAGGCACTGACAAAAAAATATATCCTTTACAATGAGACAGTTCGGGAGTGTGGTGGTGAGAGGGAATGTTTTCATTCATTTGCCACATTGTTTGCTTTATCGCTGCCTTCAGTGTTTCTGCCCTTGACAAAATCTTACTAGAGAATATGTCAAAGAGGATCGCTCTGCTGGAGAACAAAATCGTCTGAGGACTCATCTTATTCTCCTCATTTGTGCATTTACAAATCCATCCACACACACACACACACTTTTTTTTTTTTTTAATTTCCGTACAGCATTGTGTATGCGAATCTCTGCCTCTGCTTCTACACTGAGCCCTCCAAAACTTTCAAACTACATCTTTTATGTTCCTCCCATGTTCTTCCTTTGAGTTTCCACGGACCCAAACCACCTTGGGGACCATGCCTTTGTGTGTTTGTGTTTGTGTGTGTGTGTGTGTGTGTGTGTGCTCCAAAGTCATCCTCCTATAGCCAGCTTGTCTGTTTGTTAATAAAAGTCTTCCCTCATAGGGAAACGGTGATGGTACACTTACAGTAAGGCCTTTTCTTTTGTCAGTGCCATGATGTTGCAGTTCCTGAAACCCCAGAGGGCCGGATTCATGTCGAGTCGAACGGAGGAGCTCATTACTTTCACTTGTCCGTGTTGCTTTCACTTCCCCTTTTTTCCATTCAAATCTCTTCTCTTGACTCCATAAGCAGTTATGTTTTATTAACTACAGGTAAATTAATATAAGATTTATGTCTCATAATAAGGATACTCTGTGATGTTTATTTTCCTAAATAAAGATGATTCGGGAAGTAAACAAAATTGTGAAACTGTTATCTGGCGGATTAACTGCACATGCACAAAAAATATAAATATAAATGTGGACTTTTTTTGGTTAATTTGTGATAATAATGGCATAAAAACAAAATTCTGTTTAGCTCAGAGCCTCCAGGTAATGCTCTCTGAAGAGTAGAGATGCTTTCAGGTCTTTCCTGCCACAAATTATCTTAATGGCTTTAAAATTAACAACCTTTAAGTACTAAAGAACTCCCCATGTGGCATTTGTACAAACTCTATCCATAGTTAAATGCTGGGTTTCCCTTTGACCAGTTGACCCAATATCAGCTGAGTGATGAGGGAGAACTCTGATCAACTTTTACAGGTAAGTATTTGCTTATTACATGATCATGGCTGTTCTGTCAGTTTAACTAAAAAAAGGTTTGTTTAAAAAGTTAATTAGTTTAAAACTGCTTTTGACGTTGAGAAAATTTATACATTTATATGTTGCATTAATAATCTAAGATAATTGGATTTCTTAAAAAATGAACCACTTTATTTAACTAATTACAGACATATGCATATTGGGTTTGAACTATTCTTAAATTGCATTTAAGCATATCATGATGAGTAATCGTATATAAATTACTGAATGACTCCACCAAACACAAGACCAAGAGTCAGGACTGTTAGGTTCTTTTATTTCATTTGCCTGCAAGACTAGAGTTGGATGTGTGGATTTTTTTTTAACTGTCTTTACAACTCTGATTGGATGATGACAAGTGTCCAATAAGAGCAGATTAACAGATCAACAATTGTCAGTATGAGTTCTAAAACAGCAGGTGTTATTGACTAGTAATGTGCAATACCACTGAGTTCCTTTATGACACATTAACAAGTGAAAAGACCTTTAAAAAGTACGTACTATTCACAATAAGTTGTTTACAGTGTGATTTTCCTATTTGGTCAGAATTTTTATGAAACAACTAAAAGTTCCCTTCAGTAATACTGATAATGAATGAGAAAAAACACCATTTTCACAAGTTTAATATTTAATAACCATGTATGACATCCACAGAGTCTCTCACAATATCCCTAACGTCTGTAAATAGTATAAGTGATGCAATATCCCAGCGAGCATGTCCAAGTGGGGCCCATAAGGTTGCTTACTACCCACATAGCCCAAATATAACCAAGAAGCAACTTTAAACCCATTTGGCCAAACACAGGTGAGACTACCATGAAAAATGCAGACAAACCCACTTGGGTCCTTATCTGCAACCCCTTTTTGTTCCCACATGGAGATGCTGGTTGGGAATTGCATACCTATTACGTCTAAAGTCAACATGCAGTTAGCTATAGTCTAAACAAATGAGAAGGATTGGTGGTGTTATCTTTCTGTCATATCAATCAAATATTAATTCCACCATGGCTGTTTTACCTAATATTTATAGACATCAGTCTCTGTGAGCTTCCTTTCCAATAAAATATAAACTTGTTGAGTTGATGACAATTGATCTCAGATATTTATTGAATGTATTTTGTTTATTATAATTGTTATTGTACAATAAGGGGATTCTAGACCTTGCAGACATGAAGAGCACTTTACAATTCAGCATCAATGCACAGCTCTGCATTTCTCCCTCTACCTGAATAGTGTTTACACTTCTATTTTCTTAACATACAGAAACCATGCAAGTCTTATTCTACACATTCAAACACTTACATTTCTGAGGCCATTTTAATGTGTAACACAACTGGGTTCACATACAAACTGAAATTATTTGCAAACGTTCACTTACAGCTGCAAAATCTTTTGAGGTCAGGATGGTTATGGTCTTATCCCAGCATAAAAATAACCAGTAGATAGAAATGTAAAGCACAAAGAAATTAGTCCTAGAATGAAAAATAGAACACAAACCAGCCGCAATATATACGCAAAATAATTTCAGACTAAATAGTTTTTAAATCCTTGTTTAACCTATCAAAAGTAACCACAAAGAGATGTGATATAGTATTGTATGGCATAAAGGATAAAATAGGAAAACATTAGAAAACAAAGACACGAATATATACACACAATAATTTCAGACTAAATAGGTTAAAAAAAGATTTAAAAACTATCAAAAGTAACCACTAATAGATGTGATATAGTATTATATGGCATAAAATATAAAAATATTTTTTTTTTCTAATAAAAGATTTGAAAACAAATACAAAACAGAAGGAAAGATATGGAAGTGTTTTCAGGGGCCGTCTGTTTATCTGTCCATGTAGAGTAGTCCCGGGACCGTATGGTGGACAAGATAGAAACACACACAAAAAATACCGCAAAATGTTTACTTTATATTTATTACAAAAAGCCAAATTTAAAAATACTAAATTACAGTCGCAATGTTCAAACTAATCAGCCTGTTGTTGAGCTCGTCAGTGGAAAGTTTCGGACACGTGACCATGACGTTGCTCAGAAGGTTCCCCCACATCTAAACCGAAGCAGTGAGTAATATCAGAAAACTTTCTTGGTGCCTTCTTCAGACACATTTAAAACGTTAATTAGACACTACCGTGTTCAGTTAGTCCCGTTCATACAGAAGCCAGTGGCGCAAACAGTCCGTATGAATGAGCCTTCTTCAGATGCGCTGGTAAAACTGGTATCTTGCAGCATCTGCAACCGCAGCTAGGTTAGCTTACAGAGCTAACCGGCAAGCAGTCGTCACAGTCAGGGATGAAGAGGGAGGGGACTAGTAGCGTTAAAAGTGATTAGATGGTGATATTTAGAACAGGTGATAGGATCATAAAATATACTGAGGGGAGACAGAAACCTGAAGCATTTTCCCGTAAAATAAACTAATGCTTACTTCAAGCTACGTTAACTGTTGTCTTTAGCTTCAGGTTGAGCTAACTACATCGGGAAGGACAGGTTACTCCAGCTCAGGTGTTCGTAACCGGGATATGGCCGGGAATCCCGTGGCAGGTTTGTCCTGCGAGGCAAACGGAGAAAACCCACTGAAACAGGTACCCGGCTCCGGTTCAACACGTCGCCACCAGCCTAATTCAGAGTCGGACGCTGGCCCGACGGCCAAGAGCTTAGCACGGCTGTGCAGCAAGGACGAGGAGGAGCGCGTTACGGCTCTGGAGGACCTGAGCCAGAGGGTTCTGGTTTGTCTGGGTTTGGACCGGCCTCCCTCAGCACGGCTGAGTAAACAAATGCTCCTGCATCTGCTTCGGCTGTCCAGTTCGTGTCCCCTGCAGGAGGTCCGGGTGAAGGCTGCAGAGCTGCTGCGGACTGCTCAGGTAATGCCCCAAAGCTAACGGCTTCAACAACACCGAGTGGGCTTAAATAACCGTGTAGAAGTGGGGTAGATCTGTCATATAAATGTGTTTTATTTAGGAGTTTTTTTCTTAATTTCCACGTTACTGCTTTTACTTCTTTAAAAAATGCCAGCTGATGATCGATCGATCGATATAGTCATAACCTAGCAGCTGGTCATTAGTTATGCGCTGAACATGATTTACATTACAACCAAACTACGAGATATTTCATCAGACGCTCAAGTGAAGGTGATGCAAGACCCAGCTGCTGTGTGCACAAACAGGCAGGCCGGACACGCCTCCTCCCGGTGCCCTGAAAAGCAGCGGACACACCCCCCAGTCAGTCCACAGCACTGCTGCAGCTAGTTGAGACAAAGGCTGGTTTGACGTTTGTTTATTTACCTGATATTAGGAAGCTACTAGCAGCGAGTTAAAGTCATTTCTCGATCTTTCAATGTCGGTGAGTGTAAGGCATGGTTTTATGGGCTGCTGGTTATGAAACGGTGTCCAGTTACAGCTCAGCTGCTGCACTTTGTCTCGTTGAGTTCATGGGGGTTAAGCTTTCTGAAGATAACTAACTTTGTTTAGTAATGAAAGTTAGTTTCTTGTTTGATGTGATAAAGAAAGTGGGTGTGTTTTGGTTTTTAGGCTTTCTGATAGAAGGAACAGTGCAGGGAAGTTGTTTGCAGAGCTTTAAGGCTGGACAAATCTTAATCCTTTTCTATAAATGGTCCAATAAATAATCATTGCATTCACTGATAAATTAGTTGCCACTTTACAGTATGCTAAATTCTTACGTGTGTCTGCTCTTCATTTTCTCTAGGCAGAAGGGGTTGAGGTACCCCGGGCCTTGGCTTCTGGTCCAAGTGCTTTTATTCCTGCAAAAGAGGTATGTTTCCGCCATAAAAAATAAAATAATGTGACCACTTGGGACTGTCACTCATGAAAAGCAAAATGTTTTGTTATCCAGATAGGAGCAGCTAATGATTTTAAAGATCTTTTTTTAAAGTTTTGTGCCTCAAGAAGTCAGTGTTTGTGGTATTTGTGCCTTTTGATCTACAGTTTTTTGCTGCAAGTCCAACAAATCCACCAAACATGAGTGCTGTGGTCCCATTAATCCAGTCAGATCCAGGGGGAACACTATGTGGATGTATTTAGTCATAGACATTCTGTACTTCTGTAAGATTACTTTAGCTGTTATGTATCTGAATAAAAAACATGGTAGTGATTATGCTAAATGAGCACAAACGGCAAAAATGATTGTGATTACACAATTAGTTTCAGATGTTGGTCATCACTTTTTCTCTTCTGCTTTCAAATACATGTTTTGCAAGCAAAACTGTTTCTTAAAATGATTTTGAGCTGTTCCACAAATAGTCCAAAGGATTTAAAGGACTTGTTATATAGGGGGTCCAAAATTGTCTCTGCATTCAGATTCTCTGCTGTATGTAACATTGATCAGCATGTAGGTTTTAACTTTCCTTCTGTGCGCTACGAGAGCTGCTACTCTGAGATTTTAACCATCCGTTCATGTAATGCTGTTGAAATTTCCCTGGCCAATACGTAGCCTGTATTGCTTCAGTATTTATAGCAACTCCAGACTTGTGTTGCTAAAGCTGATGACTGATGCTAGTGTCATATGTGACTCATTCCAGATTTTAGCTGTAGAAAGCAAAGTGTTGTGTCAACTGTGGGGATCTGCTTATTCACACCTTTGGAAAAAGGGGATTTTACTTTAAAGCGAATTCAAGAAAATAAGTTTCCATAAGAAAAAGAGAAGTTTGATGCAGTTTTTCTCATCAGGGATTACATTTGAATGCCCCTATGTTTATATTTATTTGTCTTTAGATGCTGGTCGGAGAACCGAACCAGGACATCCTCATTGAATCTTTTCTTTTACTGGGTCGCGTGGACCATCTCACCATGGTCATGGCGCTCCACCCAGCCTACCTCAGCTGCTTCCTGAGGACTCAGCACGCTTTGCTGGAGCTGGACGGCCCCTTGCCCCGTCACTGGAGACATTACATTTCCGTCATGGTAAAGCTCCCAAAACTCCCCATTAATGTGAATGTCTGCAGACATTTAGAAGTGTTTCACTGAAAGAAGCAAGCTGAGGTTGATTCAAAGAAAGTGATATTTATTGATGAATGAATCTGGCACGGACAAAACTAAACTCAGGAATTAAATTGTTTGTTTTGAGCGACAGCCAGCTACGTATCATAGCATGCCTCAAACAGGTTTGCCAAGTGACTTGCTACGTGAATATTTAATAGCTGTTGTTGCTCATGTTTTCATTATGTTGGCTGTTCCTCTCATGAGATTCAAGTTATCTACCCTTGCTTGTTCATTTGTGTTGCTTTAACCTGTCATTCAGTAGGATAAGTGGTTATCCCGTTAAGTAGTTGCTGCACCAAGGATCAATCAAGCAGATCAGGTTTTAATAGAGGGCATACGTCACGTTTTTGTCTTGCGTTGACTTCCTGATGTTTTGCAGGCTGCTGCCCGCCATCACTGCTCATACCTGGTGCAGCAGCACAGCACCGGCTTCCTGGAGGTGGGCGGTGAGGAGAGCTGGCTGAGCGACCTCAAGCACGCCCCCACCAAACTCCGCAGTCTGCATACGCTCAACAAGCTGCTGGCACACAGACCCTGGCTCATTACACAGCAGCACATCCAGGTCAGTGTGTTCGCCTGCAGGTCCAACTTTCCCTTCTCCTCAAACCGTGTCTAATACCCCTTTCACACTGATCAAAAAACCTGTTTAACCCCGCGAACAATCGGCTTTTGGTGGCGATGTGAAAGGCTCAGCGACCCGCGTCCATCGACTCGGCAAGCGACCCGGGTTAAAATCGTCTTTAAACGGCTCGGCTCCGATCGGCATGCGGTGTGAACGCCAGACCCGGGTTGACCCGCTAATTTACTGATGACTTTGGGCGGTACATGTCCACAACATGACATCTTGCCAGTTGCTTCTCCTGCAAAGGTAACAGGCGTCTCTGCTTCCAGCACGCATTCAGGAGCCTACATTCTGTGGGAAAATCGGCCGCCACCCGCTGAGTTGTTGGGATGGACTAAAGTGCAAAACAAGAAATCACATTAACTCCTGTGTGACTCGCTCTACATTGTTACTTTATTTAAACAAAACTTTAACTTAAAAATAGGCTACACAAGTAAGAAAAATGGCAACAATTATTGTTTACTTGCC
>JAVQJG010044266.1:0-49502 GCA_036024015.1 Craterocephalus amniculus
CTATCTTTCTATCTTTCTATCTTTCTATCTTTCTATCTTATCTTATCTTATCTTATCTATCTATCTAAGTCAGAATAAGTTAAAAGTTCCATTGAATCTGCATCCGCCAGTAAAATTAACTGTGTGTTTGTTACTCTGACGTCTTCATTCTATGAATATGTATTGCTTAAAATGTGATGTTGCTGCTGGGAAAACATTAATGTATACTTGCTTGACTTTATACTAAAATATAATTTTCAACATTATTTCTATCTAACATAATTGTGCAGTTTCAGTCTGACTTCAGATAAGACTTATTTTTGTTTTTCACATGGATGGACAGTTTATTGAATTAACTAGAACATCGGAGGAGCAATAAACAAAATTGCTTTTATTTTATTTCTATTTGAAATTATTGAAATGCTGATATTTCATATCCACCTATGTTAGTGTTTATCTGCAGAATAATAAAGGACAGTCAGGTGATTATCCATTGTTTGGTTCCCATTTGGATGTAGGTGGGGGCTTAGTCTCCATGGTAACATTTACGTATGGTTGAGTGACAGTAAAATGCTGAAATTAATTTGAAAGAAGAAAGTGTTCATCTCCTACAAAATCCCTTCACTGCACAAATGAAAGGAAAAAATGATTTGAAGAAATGTCTCTGAAAGAGCAAATGCAATTTCTTTTATGAGAAATAATAATGATAACGTTTGAAAGGTGTCAAATTTAAATACTGTCCTCAGTTTCTCAGCTAAGTATTCATTCATCACTCCAGTATCTACTTAGAGCTATTCTCTCCTCTTGCATATTTTGGAAAACATTTTCTTTGTTTTCACGAAATGAGCTGAATCCTCCGTGTTGTCTTTTTCTTTTGTTGAATTCCTCAGTTGCTGCCAATGGCAGGAATCAAAGCAGGCAAGGTTCACAGCGCAAGAAAAGGGCTGCCACATCCAGACCTGAGCGCGTTTGGCCTGAAGGCGTAATTCCCTATGTTATCAGTGGGAACTTCAGTGGTATGTCACTCCTCATCTACTGTATTCAACAGAGGTCTGAAATTCACCAGTTATAAACTTGTAGAGATTAAGACCATAGTGTGCTGATGGTGTCTCGTTCTGAGAGTCATAGTAATTTCAATGAGTTTTTTTTTTGTTTTGTTTTTTTAGAAAATCAAAGGCCTCGCGTCTTTTAAAAAAAAAATGCAAATTAAGACAATAGAAACTAATAAATTCCACCAATAAACAAAATTGTCTTTAAGTATTTCTTGAGGTGGATTTTGTCTCTTTTGAAAAGGACGTGAGAAGCCTCAAGAAGAGTTTTGTGAGTTGCATCTGACCTGGTAATGGTAATGGATTTACCAGCTGTTTCCTGTCTAAGCTGGCAAACAATGAATTTTACTGAACGGCTTCTTCCCAGATATGGCATAATATCCCAGATTTTCCCGCATATGAAAGTAATTCCAGAAGAGGGCCACTCTCCATGTACCTCTTTTTGATGTTTACGACAGTTCTTCTTCTCCCTCCTTGAGGTTTATTGTCAATACATCAACATGAGCAATATCAATACAGCAAAAGACCTCTTGGCTGCAGTAAATTGTATACTACAGTTTTGGGACATCAAACTCCAGTGCATATTAGATTGATCTCCTCAAAAAATGGTTAACTTCTACTCTAGTCTGTTAATAGTCCATTCATCTGAATCAGGTCTCTTGAAGCAGGGAAACGTGCAGGACAGTGACTCTCAAGTTTGATATCACTGCTACAGACCTTTCTCTCAGCAGACACTGGAATAATAGGATAAGCGTGGGTGTATTTAAATTCTACTTAAAGAAAGATTTGCTTGCTTTTAAAGGAATGTGTCTAATGCACAAAACTTTTCAGCAGCGTTTTAAAAAACCTGAATTCCAATAACTCTTACTACAACAGCAAAGTAGTAAGCTTTTGTCAACCATGTACTTCTCTGCTCATCTCCTTTGTATGAATTCTGTGCCTGAGTTGTTTTCCTGCCCTTTCTGACATCCCATTCAGGCAGCCAGCGGGCTATATTCCGCCAAGCAATGCGGCACTGGGAGAAGCACACCTGTGTGACCTTTATAGAGAGGACCCAGGAGGAGAGCTATATTGTCTTCACTTACCGGCCATGTGGGTGAGTCAGTGGGGTTTCTTGCTCCCACATGTAGGAATTAAACAATAGTCAGATTGTGCCGGGCTTTCGTTACCCACAGATAATTATTTTGTGTTTGAGTACTCTTCCTTGTCTCCTGCTCTGCAGCCTTTCAATTCATCCATTATGTCTGCAGTCTCTGCAGTCAGTGAGGTGTTATTTAGGCCGCTACCAGCAACCATAATTTCCTGTCCCTCATCATCACACTGCATCAGTCACTGAGTTCCTGTATCATACAAAGTGCACAGGACAACACACAAGGGGGGATATTTCCCTAGCCTGCCCATAACCTGCTCAATGCATTCTTGCTGAGGTTAGACTGAGTGTCCACTGAGCATTTCTCTGACTTCTCTGAACAGATTCTCTGGGGAAGTGCTGCATGTTGTTGCTAATGCCCCGTTTCCACGGAGCGGGTCGGTACGGGTATTTTGAGTGTTTCCATTGTGGAAGCGACCCATTAAACCGACCCGTTCCGGACCATTTATGGCCCCACTTCAGTTGTGGGTCCATCGAAAATGGAACAGTACGGTTTGGGCGGAGCTGCTGGCATCATGCAATACCACGCATTGATTCGCGGACAGAAACAAAAACAAAACAACTCACAAAGCAGCGCGACACAAACTCCGTTGGTCCACACTGGAAATAAACAATAAAAAAGGCTCCAAATATCAGGAGGGTCTGATCGGCTCTGGAGCTTTAACGTTTCCTCCCACATTTGGAGCTGAAGTCACGTAAAATCGGCTGATGCAGCGGTGAGGAATTAAAACGTTTATAGAGACATTTTAGCTTCACATGTGTTGGTGTCGCGCTAGCATGACGCCGCGCTGGAAGCCCCGCATGCCGGCGGTGGCTTGACTTTCAGTGGAAACGCTTCTCTGAATGGGACGGACCATTCAGGACCGTACCGAACCGTACCGACCCGACCCGTACTCCTCAGTGGAAACGAGGCTTTAGTGACTATTAACAGTCTGTTTGGGCGTGTGAGGCTGTCTTCCTTTTTTTTTTTTATTTCATGATTAAAACTTTTTTAAATTAAATCATTTGCTGCTCTTGGGAACACAAACCAGTGTAACCTATTAATTTGAGATTTTCAGAAAAAGCCGGCAGGAAAATGTTGCAGGAACACACCAACCTCAAACAGATTTAGTACCCAAGCCAGATGTCATTATTTCTTTAGACGTTTGACCTCTTTGACTGATTTGAATCATTAACTGTGAACAGCATAACAAAAGTAAAAACTGAAATTTTAGCAGTTGACTATGAATAGCCATTTTTAGCCTGGTGACTGGCCTCTAAAGCAACAAGGACAACATTATCCACAGGCAGCAGCGGTTAGCAGTGGGAAAGCTTGACTCTACTGCATATTCAGCAGGCCCCCATCTGTCCTGTGCAAAGTTCAAGGCGTGTCTCAAGAGAGCCTGGCTTGGCTCGTAGTAATTAGAGAGTGGCTGTCTGGCCCACTGGGCCATTATGTGTGTGCCCAACCTGCAGACTCCCACACTAAACCTTTCATGTCCCACTGAGGACTGCTGCAGCCAGCTCCCCGCATGACAGAATTTGCATTGGCACACATATGAATGAATGTCAGTCCGGTGTGGATGATGGGTCAACTTGCTTAACAGACCAGAGGTTGTTATTTTCATTACATATATTAATAGTATTTGGACATTTCTAAGGTCTTCACATTCCTTCGTCATTGTTTCCACTCAGTCATTACTCAGATTTTTCTTTCCATTACTGAAGCAAGGAGTTAGGTCACCGTTTTGATTCGAACACTGTTTTCTCTGTGCATGTCTGACTGCTGATTCACAGGTGCTGTTCTTATGTGGGTCGCCGTGGAGGGGGTCCGCAGGCCATATCCATTGGCAAAAACTGTGACAAATTTGGCATAGTGGTGCACGAGCTGGGTCACGTTATTGGCTTCTGGCACGAACACACCCGGCCTGACCGAGACGAGCATGTCAGCATCATCAGGGACAACATTCAACCAGGTAAGCATGAAGCCCACACAGAAGTCTCGCAGTAATAATGTATGAGAAATTCCAATTACTGTGTTAATATAGTTAAAATGAGGATTTTTTTATAAAGCACTTTTCATACACTAGTCGCACAAAATTGTTTATGTAATAAAATGCATATGAAAACATTTGCAAATGTTTCTCCCTCTTTCTCTTTTTCTCTCTCTCGCACACACCCCCACACATACACGGTGTGGAGGATCTTCATGAGGAAAACACAACAGTTAAGAATTTTAAAAGTAGAAAATCAAACTGGAAAAAAAAGAACCCAAAAACCAATAGCAGCAAATTAGAGCAACAAGTTATCTAAAAATGAAAAAAAAAATTAAATAAAGTTGACTATACAATATATTCTATTAAAAGCTGAGTTAAACGTGGGTCTTTTTAGAACATCTACAGTCTATGTGGCCCTGAGGTTCTCTGGTAGGCTCTTTTACCGATGAGGGCCGTGGTGATGGAATGAGGCCTCACTAAAGGTTTTAGTCCTGAAATAGAGAGCATGGCATTACAATAATCTGTTCTGCTAGACCGCATGCATCACCAACTCCGTGCTGGCAAGAGAGAAATGGGCTGACTCTGGTGATGTTTTTTAGATGGTAAAATCTTGAGCTTGTTCACCTTGTAATGTGTGGAATAAAATCCAGCTCAGAGTACTAGAGGAAACACATTAAGCGGGTTTAAAATTCTGAAGTTTTGGTAAAATGATCTCTCTTGTCTTCACTTGTCTGTCATCATTGACCTGATATCTAAAATGCAATTTAAAGGGATGGTAATTGGTGGTAAAAAAAAGATGTAAAAAATTTTGCCTATATTTTTTGTACACTTATATTGCAACCCCCCATGGGAATCCCGTCCCCCAGTTTTAAGGAGGCACCAGCAGAACCAGGACAGCAAATTTCTGAGTCTAAGTTACACCTGAAGTCATCAGCAGTTTTTTTACAGGCTGTACCGTGGTTTCCCCTGAAACCAGATTGATTTTCTTCGAAAATACTGAGTTTATTAAGGACCTTGGGTAATTAAATACAAAAAACTTTTTCTACGATTTTACTGAAAACGGTTAGTTAGTTACAGGTCAGTAGCTAGCTAGAATATGGATCTAAATTGCACTTCTTCAGAAGGGGCCTCACCACTGTCGTGTTAAAGGCAGATGGGAAGAATCCTTTCTCAAGAATAATTTACCATGTCTAAAAGTTCAGAGTCGAAGACACCATAAAATGTCTTGAAACGCGATGGGAATTGGGCCTAAACGGCAGGTTGTGGCTTTAACTGGGAGAAAATTCGACCAAGCATTTTAGCAAAACTGTCCAGTCTTTACTCTGGTATAAACAATGCATGTAAGAACTGTGGAAAAAAACAACCTAAACAAACACATATATGTTAAGTCATTTCCAGCGTTCAACCAAGTGTTTTAAAATCTGTTGAACTGCATAAAACTAAACCAATCCAGCACCCCATTTTCACCTTTAACACACATAAGGGTATGAGTCAACCTCATGTTTCAATTGAGCCTTTCCTTGTTTTTTTCCATCTCAGGACAAGAGTATAACTTTCTGAAGATGGAGCCGGGGGAGGTGGACTCTTTGGGAGAAGTCTATGACTTTGATAGTATCATGCACTATGCCAGAAATACATTCTCCAGGTAGGCACCAAGCCAAGTTCCCCTCCATACCTCTCAAACCTGAATAACAGTCTTAAATCAAGTCAGAACAAGCTTCTTCCCTTTTAACCCATCAACTTCTTTTCCATTCCCACTCATCATATGAATTCCTGTCTTGATCTGAAATCCTCTAAGTCTGCGTCGATGCTGAGTAACCTGGCTTCATTCCCGACTCTTGGTAAAGAAAAAAAAAAGGAATTCTCAGTTCCATCACTATTAAACTATTTGACTTTAGGCACAAAGAGACACAAACTGGTTTCCTGGTAGCGGTCTTTGGAAGATTATCAATAAACTACTGAAACAATGATCCGTTTGTCTTTTCTGACTTTATTTTGGCTGGGTCTTTTTTTTTTCTTCTTCAAACAATCTATAAAAAACGATTTTTAAATTGCTTAAGAAGGAAAAAACTTTGTAGATTACAGCGAAACCTGAGAAGCACCATAGTGATTTATGTAATATTCAGGCAAGGTTAAGTTTCATGTTTCTCTTTGGAATTACAGAGGGTCAGAAGATAATATACTTGGTGCATGAAGTAAGTTTTAACAAGAAATTGGATGCGTCTGGATCCGTGTAGCTGCTTCCTGTCAGACCATAAATGGATGTCTCTAAAGTGATCTGTGGTCTTGGTTTTTAGAAGTTTGACTTGTGGCTTAGCAACATTCTTTACACTTTGCATGGTTAACATTAGAAATTGTTGGAAAGAATCTAGTTCAAATGTTAATCAAAACTTGGATTAAAATAAAAGTTTTCTTCAGAGAATTTTGGTTTAAATTATTACATTTATATTGAAGAATGTTAATTTCGTTAGAGTGAAAGTCGTTTCTTATACACAGTGAAATTGTTTGTCTGGGACTTATTAGCTCGCTCCAACATCATGTTTAGATTAAAACTCCTCCTCAGTTCCTGTCCCAGTAAAGCAGCGTAGCTCTTGGTATCTGAGCTGGCCTAGAAACTCTAGCCCTGCTTAATCATAATAAAATATCTTCAAGCCACTTCATGCCACTCCTTGTAAAAGCTGGATCATAAAACGCCCTATTATAGCCCTGGAAGTAACTTTAAAGAGTTAATGTCACCTGAGGCTACTGCAGGGACTTCTGAAGAATCACCTGCAAAGCATTTTAGGACCTTAGGTGTTGTAATGACTGCATTGCTGATAAATGTTTTACACATCTTGTGCAATTTAAAAACCCCAAACAATCATCTACACAAACAAAGTTAACATCAGTTAGTGTTAAGTGGAAGAAAATTCTGTAATACCTCCAATATTCACCATACTCCATAAATAACTCACGTAATGCAAAACTTGTCCAAGGCATTAAAATGTATGCAAGTAACTGGAGAGAGCAAAGCAGCATACTGGAAACATGTTAGAAAACGTCTGCTTTTAAAAGCAGAGGCATTGTGTCTCACTTTAAATCGCACAATTATCGCCAACTAACCTTATTTCTACTCGCTGTGTAATGCTGCAAGAAGCCCTGCCACTGTGCTGTCATTCACCACCGCATAGAGGAGTTGTTAGATGAAGGACCTTACTGGAAAAAGCCTCCCGATCACAGTTCTCATCTCCCTTCCTCTAAAGCTGTAACCAGCTGGGTGACTGCAAAGCCAAAAATGTACCTCAAGGGAGATGTTTAGTCTGATTCACCTTCTGATTCATAATGGCAACGAGCATCTCTGCACTCGCTGTAAAGCATCTACTTGACAACATGGACACATACAAGCTGCAATAGCTAAACTTGAAAAGAGCTACCTGCAAAAGTTTAGTTAATTGTATTAAAAACTGCACTTTTGTTCTTGCCTCTGGTTTAAATCAGCAGTGGCAGCTGCAGAAACTTCAGCCTTGCAGCATTTCTACTTATTGCAATTAAGGCTGTGACAGCACTCGAGTTAAGTAAAGTGGGTGAAATGGGGTCTCTGGGTACATGAAAACAAGTAAGCCCAGACTATGATCATTACTATCTCAGTCTGATATAAGAACCAGCTGTTGGCTGTTCTTACTTGGCCCTCTCTGACAGCTGTATATATATTTATATTCCCCACCACTGGATCTCCTGCTTTACCCTCTCACTGTAGTGGCCTCTTCCCAGATCTATGGCATACTCTGGTGGCAAACAGCTTCTGGGAAGCAGAGAGGGAATCTTTGTGTAAACGGAGGTAGAGTCTGGATATAGGCCAGTGTAGAGAAATTCCTGTCTGGGCCCATGCATCCAAACTGCAGGTTAATGTTATTTAGTTCACAGGGAATGGTGCTGATATAAGACCCCTTTCTGTTTTTTTTGTAGTCAGATTTAAAAAAATGTTTTACTGTTGATTTCCGCACAGGAAGATGAAGCAAAGGTAATAGAGTAACATCTGGTATAGATATACAGTGAAACATTACACTCTGCTCCACCATTGTGTTAAAGGGAGTATTTTAGAGAGAGATTTGTCCTCATATTGGATTTCAGGCTGTTCGGTGCTTGTAGTGGTTGTCAGTCGAAGGTGAAGATCTGGGCTTAACCTTTTAATCTTTTAGTTTCTTCAGATTGCTTTACAACTCGCTGCACAATGGGGCAGCCTGGCTCTTTTTGTGAGGAAATCCACCCTGCTCTGTTTTCAGTGCCTCTCTGTTCCTGTCCTAATTCGTGGAACTGTGCTGATCAATAAGACTGCTTAGGAGCAAGAGAATGGCTGCCACTTTTGGAGAATGTTTCACACAGCTGTATTAGCAGACGAGGGGCTCCTGTTAGCTTTTCACAAGTCATCCCGAGCACTTTTTCTCCACTCCTGATTGGCTGATTTACCTGTGCCAGTGTCGTTCTTTGTTGCTTCATTATTAGCCCGAATATTTGCGCAGTGTTTTACAGTAAATCACCGTGGGAAGCCGGGGCCTTAGCCGTGGGTGTTGTTTGGAAGATTTCATGGCTTGTCTTGATGTTTTGCTGTGTCTCCTGGGGACGAGCAGGGTTGGCCCTACGCGTTTTGTCTAGGCTGAGTTACCCGACCCGCAGCCCTGCTTACACCCCCCCCCCCTTTGCTCTGAAGATATTTTTCAAGTAGGGTGCATGGCACAGTGCCAACTCAAATAGAGACCTGCCAGTGTGCCCTTTGTCTGTTCTGACACCAACTTGAGTGGCATTTTTTTTTCCTTATTCTTCCCGCGGCCAGCGTACGGGCTCCTGGAGGCTCACAGACAGGCAGGCAGGCAGAGTATAAACTGTTAGCCCAGCCTGCTCTGTTTGCACATGCCTGCCGTTGATAGGCATGTCACCATGGGAACGGCCAGGGAGCCAGGCCGTTCCTTGCCAATACTTTGAAAAATGAACATGATAAACTTGCAAAGTGTCAAGTGAAGAAGCAATATGGAGAAAAAGCCTTTTTATTCTATTACGCTCTAAATCTCTCAGACACCTTATTTGATCACTTTTCTAGTTTTTGTTCTGAACAAGAATGTGTCCAGTGTTCACAGCTCATTGTTGTGGTTCAGTGTGGGTCAATGTGGAGGGTGGACATGTGTGGAGAATGATAACCTATGGCCTCTTAAGCTGTGGCACTGACAATTACACCTCAGAGGAAGACGGTGATTAGCGACTGCAACCATTCATCTGCATTTCAGCAGCAGATGTGCAGCTCTGAAATAATCACTAAGTTATTTGATTAATTATTAGATTAAATGAAAATTGTACACTGGAAGAGTCCCTGTTTGCACGCATTAACAGTTGGCTCGGCTGCCAACATCCAATTTAAATTGTACCATCTGATCCTGCAGCTGGAAGATGCACCGTCTCATTTCAGTTCTCACTGAACACACATACTGCATTACAACTATAGCTGTAACAGGAAACTTTGTTTAAATGCAAATCCAAAATGAATACAAGAATGCGCTCTTCATGCGCTTAGTGTGGTTGTTGCATTGACTGCATTTTCTACAAATCACATGAATTTTTTAATTTGTTCAGACTGATGTTCATTTTCACCTCGTTATTTAACAAATGCTTAAAAGTAATCATGTTGGCAGTGACTGACTTGACCTAAATGTTGGTAGATCATTTCATGTTTGAGCACACATGTTTTGTATTTTTGTATGCATGTTTCAAATGGGTTACAAAATTGCGGGAAATCTTGGTTTTATGCAACATCAACACCACCCTCTTTTTCTAAACAACAGAGGCATCTTCCTGGACACCATCCTGCCACGCTACGATGTGAATGGAGTGCGACCACCTATTGGCCAGAGAACCAGACTCAGCAAAGGGGATATTGCGCAGGCACGCAAACTCTACAAATGCTCCAGTAAGACCAAAATAACAGATCCTGTCTGCTATGGGTTTTTCCTGTCTATTTTTGCATGTGTGCACAACATAACCCTCAGACAGAGGTCCGCAGCTCCTCCTGCCATCCCCAGATGCAGCTTGCGCTGTTTGCATCCACTATTGATGTGGTGTGGTTCCTTGGCTACAGCGACCGAGTTTCCCAAGCAGGGAGGAGTGTAAACACAACCCAAGGACAGGAAGCTTTCATCAGTTTTTCCCAGATAGATGCAAAAGAACAGCTTGTCTTGTGAAGACAATGGTTAAAGTGATTTTTGGGAGCCAAAAGTCGTGTCTGCAAATCAATGTTTGTAAATTGTGTAGCTGGTACTTTTCTGAACCATGCCATATGTTTCTGGAGAGGAGATGGAAGGGATTTAAAACTGCTGAGTTAAACACACTTTAATGGATGTACATTAAAAAAATAATCATCCACTAAATACATCTGATTTCAGTTAGTATAAATCAATCTGCAATAGTCGAGCTGTCAACACATCAAAGCTGAACAAACAGACTGTGATTGTTTTTACCAAAGATGTACCAGCCATCATGGTTTTAGAGTAGAAGTAGAAGTTCCAACGGTGAATGGACGGTTGTGTGTCAGTGCCAGCCTTCTGTCTTTTTAATCATGACCATCCGAGCCTCACGAGGAAGAGCGGATGATGTGGCACACAGTGTGGAGGACGAGGTAGTCAGTCTCTCCACATGTTGTTGGGGGGGAAAAAACCCTTAAAGAGCCGCAGATCTCTCATTCATGAAGCATTCCTGGGAGCGTTTGTCATCCCTGGTTGTGCCTGAGTGCTGGTTATTGGTTTAAGATTGGCAGTTTTCTGTAAAGCGCACATCTTGTAACTTGGGGCTCATCACTCTTTGTTTTCTTAACTTCTGCGAAAAGCAGCCCGTGGTAAAAAATAACAGAGGTAATTGCTAA
The DNA here is from genome assembly GCA_036024015.1 of Craterocephalus amniculus. NCBI lineage: Eukaryota > Metazoa > Chordata > Actinopteri > Atheriniformes > Atherinidae > Craterocephalus > Craterocephalus amniculus. Next base: position 11,038 of record JAVQJG010044266.1, read on the forward strand.
TGCGTAATCATTTCTTCAGATGAAGAGTCGGAGAAACCTGACTACTCTCTATTATTCCCTATGTAACTTTATTTAACAAGTCTTTGTCCCGCCATCAAGTGGTGTACAATGTTTGGAATCTGTCCTTGCACACTTAAACATTTAAGGTTTCCCAGACAAACTAAGGGCTGGCAACACGTGCATAATGCATCACATCCTCCTTGGGGCTGAGTTATTTATAGAGGGCCAGGTTTATTTTCAGAGGTTGCTCAGAGAAAGCGTCTCACACTATCCACTCCTTTTGTGTGATCATCATCTGGAGTCGGTGAGGGGTGGGGGGAGATGCCGGGCTGTGGGTAATATTATCAGCAGATATGGCTTTGAATATAAAAAAGATCTGCCCTTTGTTTCACATCCAGCATTATAATTCCAGCATTCAGCATCTGCAAAAAGGTTTGAGGAGGTTTATGTCGGAGCTTGAAAAGGTTTGTCAGGCAGAGCTTAATTAAGAGCGTGTCATGGCTCGGGCCTTACATGCAGGTCTCTTTGTGTTTGCGCACAGGATGTGGGGACAGTCTGCAGGACAGCAGCGGGAACTTCTCCTCTCCTGGCTTTCCTAATGGATACTCGGCCTACATGCACTGCATCTGGAGAATATCAGTCACACCAGGGGAAAAGGTACGAGCATATTGAAAGTGGCAGATCAGCTACGAGATTTCGTAAAAGCAAGAATCACTGACTGCTTACGTGGTTCTGGTGTGTTTCTTGCTTCACGGGTCCTTTCATAACTTTCCAACAAGACTTCACAGTTCATGTTAGAGTGTTTCATTTGTATAAACTTTTAAGTCACCATCATTTATTTTTTTCACTGAGTCATGATAATGTATTTACAAGGCTCATGTGTTCTCCAGCATTTGGGTAAATCTGATTTATCTGAACAAATAATCAGAAATGTATATCTCCATCAGTTTTTACTTACTTGAAGAGATTTTCATGACTTTTATAGACTTTTATAATAAATAAATAAAACTAATTTTATAAAGTATTTTTTGTTATTAATTTCTACGAAGTTCTAAATTTTGACTGAGTCGCCATGGATTTATAAGAGCATTGTTGGTGTGACCGTTGACCCGTGCTGCATCAGTAATTATACTCTCTTGGTTTTAAGATCATTTTGAACTTCACCTCCATGGATTTGTACAGGAGTCATTTATGTTGGTATGACCATGTGGAGATCCGAGATGGATACTGGAGGAAGGCACCACTCAAAGGTCAGTTTTAACTACAGAATGCCCATCTGGAAATACAACTAATGATCGATGGATCTAAGAACGATGACTTCCACTTGTCTTGTTTTGTCTAACTCCTGGCTCAAACTTCCGGGTTAGTGATGCAGACTCAGTTAATTGACACATAATCAGCAAATGTTTCTGATTCAATATTCGCTTCTCACCCGATACATCATTAACAGAAATGTTTGTTTGGTTGTTTGGTTTCTGTAAGTATGCAGAGAAATTTCGGCATTATCATCGGAGGTGTCATGATGATCCAATCCTTGTTTTCATTTGTGTGTCTTCACCTGTGTCCCAGGTCGTTTCTGTGGTGATAAGCTGCCTGAGCCAATCATCTCCACTGACAGCCGACTGTGGATTGAGTTCCGCAGCAGCAGTAACTGGGTTGGAAAGGGTTTTTCTGCAGTTTATGAGGGTAAGCACCCACAGCATGCCCTCCCTGCACCCTGTCCTAGAATGCTGCACAGCTGACTGAACTCCCAGCCAGTCACACATCTAACAATGTACCTAGACAGTGAAGCCATATGCAGAGTTTTTGGCTCTCCCACCGTCGATTTGTCAGGCGCTTTACGCTGCATCCATCAGGCGCTCGCTGGCCCTCATGTTCTTTCCAGACCGTGCAAGGGATGATGTGTATACATGCGTCCCACCATTTGAGCACATCAGTGATTCAACTGTTAAGATGCTTTTTTCAGACACGCGTACCGATGATATTGATACACAGACTACTCAGTGTTATTTTTTATTGTTTTTGCTATCTCGTGCAGCCATCTGCGGTGGGGAAGTGAAAAAGGACAATGGTCAGATTCAGTCTCCTAACTACCCCGATGACTACAGACCCAACAAAGTATGCATATGGAAGATTTCTGTTACTCAGGGCTACCACGTGGGCCTTACCTTCCAGTCTTTTGAGGTATGACACAATCTTATTCGATTTACACAAATTATGTTGGTTTCGTTCTTTTGAAGTTTTCCCCTTTGCCTTTAATTCCAAACCCTTTGTCTTCCCTCAGATTGAGAGACATGACAGCTGTGCATATGACTACTTAGAGGTGCGTGATGGGCTCTCCGAAAACAGCCCTCTGCTGGGACGCTTCTGCGGCTACGACAAGCCAGATGATATTAAAACCAGCTCCAACCATCTGTGGATGAAATTTGTTTCAGATGGATCAGTCAACAAAGCCGGTTTTGCTGCCAACTTCTTCAAAGGTGAGAGGGAAAGGCTGTAAACTTCCAGGCGAAATGTCAGCATCTGGACATCTGACACATACCATGAATCACATCCTTGTTCTGCTCGCACCTTTGGGTTTTGTGTGACAAGCTTTGCTTGACTCTGCGGTTGCTTTGGAGGGTTTCTCCTGTAAGCTATTGAACCAGGGGGCCTACTAAAACGGCCCTAACATATCTTTGTGTTTTCAGAGATGGATGAGTGCTCCAAGCCGGACAACGGTCGCTGTGAGCAACGCTGTGTCAACACACTAGGCAGCTACAAGTGTGCTTGTGACCCAGGCTATGAGCTGGCTGCTGACAAGCGCAGCTGTGAGGGTAAGTGCAGAGAGGACAGTCAGCAACCCTGCTCACCATGTCATTTACATCCTAAAGCACTTTACACAGTTAGCCACCCAAATACAATAAATACAGTCATTCATAAAAGCCTGAAAAGATGCCAACATAGATGGCTGTGCTGGCTAGGCACTGTCTTTTAGAGATTTGTGTCAGAACAACACAAGCTTTATTTTTGTCTCAAATTACAGGTTGACATTTAAGACCTAAATGCTAGTTTACAGGATGGGTCATATAACTGCTTATCCCACGTCTGCCCCTAGAGGATGTCACATTTTGCTCTATCTTTGGCTTAGATATAAGCTTGAAAATTGAAATGGACACAAAGTCCCAGAACAGGCTTAAAATGTTGAATCATGTCATATTTTTAATAACAAGAATAATGAATACTCACTCGTAGCAGGCAGTACCAGTCAGAAGTTTGGACATACTTTTCCATTAAATCGACTGGGAAAGTGTGTCCTAACTTTTGACTGGTACTATTGGTAAGAGCACAAAAATGGCAGATTATTGGCATCTTTATAGTTTTTTTTACATACTTAAGTACTTCAAGGTTATAGTATCTAGAGATGGGCATAATTAATCAATGATCGATTAATCAATCGTTAAGATTTTAATGGATTACAAATAACCTTTTATTGATTAATCAAATGTACTTTAGATTGGTGCTAAAGTTGTACGTAAGCTCATATTTTCCAGTGTAACCACTGAATGAATCCCAATTAACTGCCACAAGAATCATTCATGTTGTCATGAAAAACCTAAATAACAAAACAAACAGTCACAAAGTTTTTTATACTTTCATTTAATTTAAATATGGGCTATATTTATTGAATTTTGATATAGAAAAATGAATGATTAATGGATAATTGATCGTTAATTCTCCTGATAATCGATTAAGACCATTTAATCGAATGCCCATCTCTTATAGTATCAGTAAAGTTGAAATACTTCTCATTAACATATTTTTTCATTCAGAACTGTTTACATGCATTAGAAAATAAAATGGGTAAAGATGCAGTGCCTAACATAAGATAAAAATAGCTTAATATTATAGGACTTTATGACTCCAGCATTTCACTGCTGTTGACATGTAATAAACTGAGTCTGTGTATCAACACAGCATCTACTGCAGTTGCTAAGGATCAACAGAGCACATTTATTTCCACTAAGATTAGTCAGGTTAGGGACTGTAGTGCCAGCACTTCACAACATAGCATGCATTGTGTAGCTGATGAAAAGCTCACCTAAGTCCTCAGCTGGAAGGTCAGGCAGCTTGTTGTTTTCAGGATACAGAAAGTGAATTTCAAAGGGCAATATAACATTTGGAATGTCCTGCCGAGGCACACGGGAATCACTATTTTTTTATGTGCACATCCGTATCTGCATCTAGCTAACTGTTTGTCCTTGTTTCCACTCATCTTGTGTTTTTTGTCCAGCTGCTTGTGGAGGCTTCATTACTAAGCTGAATGGCTCCATCACCAGTCCAGGGTGGCCGAGAGAGTACCCTCCGAATAAAAACTGCATTTGGCAGCTGGTGGCCCCCACACAGTACCGCATCACTCTGCTCTTTGACGTCTTCGAGACTGAGGGCAATGACGTGAGCATTATTATTATGAGTCGACACGGGGTGGGTTTGTTCTGTGCTCTCTGTCGCTCGACCACATCTCTCTTCTGTCACTGCAAATAACTTTCCTCTCCTACTCCTGCTTTGTAATTACAACCCAAAAAAAAGTTGCCGCCTCTTCACTTGTTTTTTTTTTGTTTGTTTTTTTTGCTCAGGTTTGTAAGTATGACTATGTGGAGGTACGCAGCGGACTTTCAGCAGACTCCAGGCTACATGGGAAGTTCTGTGGAGCAGAGAAACCAGAAGCTATTACTTCTCAGTACAACAACATGCGCATTGAGTTCAAATCAGACAATACAGTATCTAAAAAGGGTTTCAAAGCACAGTTCTTCTCAGGTAAGTCCCACCTGACAGGCTTATTTTCCTGTCAGTCACTTTCAGTTGCAGTGTGAGTTTTTACCCTGAAAATTCACACCGAGTCCTCTGTTCTTCCTCAGACAAAGATGAGTGCTCTAAGGAGAACGGCGGCTGTCAGCATGAGTGTGTCAACACCTTCGGGAGCTACAGCTGTCAGTGTAGGAGTGGATTTGTCCTTCATGAGAACAAACACGACTGTAAAGAAGGTATTCCACTACAGATTTTTATTTCTTTGATCTGATTAAATTTGAGCTCAGTCTGAATGTTGAGCTTTTCGATGTTAGTGTGATGCAGCGTTGACTCAGTGACTAACATTTCTTTTTTTTTAAAACAGCCGGCTGTGATCACACTGTGAATAGCGTGAGTGGTATCATTACCAGTCCAAACTGGCCGGATAAATATCCTAGCAAGAAAACCTGCACCTGGGCCCTCACCACCACTCCAGGCCACCGTATCAAAATCGTATGCGCCACTTCCTCCTGCTCTCATAATTGATTTCACTCGACACTCGCCTGTATTTATGGTTGGCTCATCAGTGTAACTTAAGTGTTACATTAACTGGGGACATCTGTGTTAAATGCACTCATGCCAGAAACTGTTAAAATAATCCTAATGATGATGTGTGGCTCCCCCTTCTGTTATCGTTTGCATTTTGATTCTCTCTACTACGGATATAGATTAGAAATCTTAATAACAAATAATGCAAATATCTGTTTCTGACTGAAGAACTTCATCAAATGATTCTTTTTTTTCTTCATTGTCAATATGACATTACAACCAAACTAATATCTGACTGAAAAGAAAACATTTACAGTACTTTATTATCCATCTATCTGATTTAATCTCACTCATCATCTTGTTTTGTTGCAGGCCTTCAATGAGATCGACATGGAGGCCCACCTGGAATGTGCTTATGACCATATAGAGATTTATGACGGGCGAGATGCCAAAGCAACCTCCCTCGGTCGTTTCTGTGGCACCAAGAAACCCCTTCCCATCATATCAAGCAGCAACAAGTTGTTTATCCGGTTTTTCTCTGATAGCTCTGTGCAGAAAAAAGGCTTTGAGGCTTCTCACTCTGCGGGTAAGAATATTGAAGACACATTTAAAGGGATGCTGTGTAACTTACTGTATGACCCTAATATTAGCCTAATTCTAATAATGATGGATGATTCCTGGGGTCAATATCCAGCGTTAGATGGGTATCAGCGTAACAAGGGGGCTGCCCTCTTCAGAAACCAGACATAACATTGCAGGAGTCTGTCCGCCACTCATGGGATAACATGACCTGCACTGATTTACTTTTCCAAATTTTCCAGCAGCATTTATTCAAAATAACAGTAGTAAGTCCTGATGAACTGCTAAATGTTGCAGAATAATCTCTGTCTAAATGCAGTTAGCTGAAGCCAATTGGCTACAGACCAAAGCTAACATGGCCCCCTAAACCTTTTTGACCTTTTTATCTACGTGCTGTTGGTTTTCATGCAATAAATGCATTTTCTATAATTCATGTAAATATTTAATTAGTAACAGAGCGATTAGTAACTGGCTTAGTATAATTTTATGTTTTTCATGCGCTGTAATGTCCCATAAGCAATAGGCTAATGCGGACATTTTCATAACAAGAAGGAGATAAATGTATCCTATATATCTAGAGGCACTCATGCATCCCTCGATCCTTTAGTGGTGAAAAAAATCTTTTGAAAATTCCTGAATCCAAATTACTTCACTATCAGCAGGTCAACATGGTCTGCAAACACGATTCCAAAACACGGATGGGGACTATTTTATTTTGTCGCCTGTGCGAAATTATAGGTTCAGCTCCCCCTAGTGGCCAAAAGTTATACAGTATCCCTTTAATGCTCTTGAGTGGGCCTTTTTTAATGTTGGGGTATGTCCAAGAATACTTTATATCTGTCAGAGTGCAGCCTAACACATGATCTTTTATTTTTTTGAATATAACTCTATTTGGACACTATTTTGCTGTCCAGAGTGCGGAGGTCGCCTAAAGGCTGAGGTCAAAACAAAGGACCTGTTCTCCCATGCCCAGTTTGGGGACAATAACTACCCTGGGGCCTCCGACTGCCAGTGGGTGATTTCAGCAGAGAAAGGCTACGGCGTGGAGCTTATCTTCCAAACATTTGAGATCGAGGAGGAGGCAGACTGCGGCTATGACTACATGGAGCTCTTTGATGGCGCTGACACAAAGTCTCCGAGGCTGGGACGTTACTGTGGCTCAGGGGTAAAAATAATTTTTCTTTCCGTTGTTGTTCTCCAATTTTCCTTTGTTGTGACAAAACTGTCAATTTATCTCAGGCGTTTATTTACTTTTGCAGTGTCACAGAAGTGTTCAGATGATTGTTTTGGAATTAGGGCTCCTCTTGAGTAACCTGTCCCAGTAGATTCTCATTGTGGGACTTTGTGAACCACCCTAGAGCTTTTGATTGCAGTCCATCTGGAGTTTAGTAATTTAAAATTCCTCTGAGTTGGGTTGGAAAATGGTTATGGATCAACACAAGCAGGAACTCCCTTGGTTTGGAAATACCGTCAGACATTGGATTATAACACCAAAACAGTCAGCCAGTTGTGTTCCTGCAGCTGGAGTCTAGAACAATAAGGCCGACAGGGATTAGAAACACAAGTATCATCAGGTCAGAGAACAGCTTGATTTCATTTTCAGACTTTAATAACACCAATCTGGTCTCTCACTCACTCATGCCTGTTGGATCCTCCACTGGAGGAGATATAGCACCCTCAATGCCTTGGAGAGCAGCTCCTCAATCATGTTTCCTTTTATAAAACAGTTTCAAATAAACTGTGGATATTCAGTCCAAAGTAGGGTAAAAGCTCATTATGGTGGCGGGAAGGCTTCAGCCTGAGGCCTTTTCTCAGTAAAATAGGAAACCGGGTCTACAATGACACTTGGCTGCTTTCTTTGTGTCTTTTAAATCCCTTTGCCAAGAGTTATGGGCCATTGTAGATACAGTATATTATTAATGTTGAATGGCAGCTTTAATCAGCAGACAGATATTTTTATAGTTGGCTACAGCAGCTTTTGCTTGCTCATCTTTATCACAGCCCAGCTCACTGAGCACCTTGACCAATTAATCATTTTTTAAAATGACGTTTTCATTTAATATTCATGCTGAATTCTGACACAGGAAGTTCAAGTTGGACATTTTTCACGTACATATAATGCATTAACTCCCCTTTCGTTTCCCTGGAAACAATTTGGCTAACATTATGGAGATAGTGTCGAAATATATGAGGTGTTGTGTGATATGGGGCTCTGCTCACACCTGGCCCCAATCATCATGGTGCTTTTTTTTTTAAATTCTCACTCGAATAATAGCCAAATCTTGACTGAGAGTAAGGCTGTAAAGATGTGAGTCCGAATGCTGACCCTTACATGCCTCTGGCTGCGACAAAACAAGCTGTCAGAGGCCAGTCGTCACTGTTTGACCCCAGCATGTGAGAAGAGTTAAGTTTTAATTGAAGGGATGTCAAAGAAGCGGAAGGCCACATCCAACCCTGACTGCTCTGTTTTGTCCCTTCCTATAGCCACCGGAGGAGATCTACTCGGCCGGTGACTCCATTGTGATTAAGTTTCGCTCCGATGACACAATCAACAAAAAAGGTTTTCATGTCCGGTACACCAGCACCAAGTTCCAGGACACACTGCACTCACGCAAGTGACCAGCGGGGGCCGGAAGGGGCCGTGCAGGGCACAGGGACAAGCGGAGGGGTCCCCAGGGGAGGCGCCAGCCAGACGCTCGGAAACCTTCAGCCACCAAGATGAATCAGACACGACAGAACAGCCGCAAGACCACCAACCGCACCTCAGCTCCCAGGGGCTCTAGCTCCCCCCACAGACTGTGAGGAGTAAAGCCATTCTGCAGTACACCTTGTTTTTACCTTTTTATGGTTAGGATGGGGATGGGAGGGTGATCGTCAGCTTTAGGCAGACTGTAGGGGAGAATTTATTGACCCAGTCTCCTCCAGATGTTTTTTTTTTATTGATTCTTCCTTCTTTTTTTTAAAAACAAACCTCTTAATGAGAGGTACAAAGGAAAACAGTGGATTCTCAGGACCTGTAGGAAGGCAGGCATCAGCTGGACAGATCCCTGCTTTTGTCAGGCCAGCCCACCACATCAAGGGGGAGGAGAGGAAGAGGAGGAGGAGGATGGCAGCATCTCCTGCACTCCTCAATAATTGCTCTCCTCTCCTCATACTCTTATCCCTTCGGTTCAAGGATTCCTGTCCGTAAGAGGATTAAAAGGACTTGACTTGAGATTTTGATAGTGTATGTCAGTCAATTGCATGTAATTACAAAGGAAAGAAGGAAACTGTACAGTGACAACACCAGCATTTGTAATTGGCATTGTCCTGGCAACCATTGGCAAGATTCCAGTTGTTACCAATAACGAGAAAATTAAGGACGCAGTTATCTTATTAAAGGACTAATAAATGAAATGTGGTCCATGTCTTCTGGTTGGTAATTGCTCGCCTGATGACTGGCTATTACTGTACCTCCATGTATAAAGTAATGTGTTTGATCTTTCAAAGGGAACATGTGCTTTTCTCAGCTCGAACCAGTTAGCACTTTACACTGAATTGTTCCAAAATCATGAGCTTATGACATTTTGTGAAATGCAATGCCAGTTCACTTATTTTTAAATGCATTTTATCTCTCTTATTCTTTTTTTTTTATCAATCCATATAGTTCCTCGGGCATACTTGAACATTGTGTGTGCCCTGTAACATGGGGTAAAATAAAGATATGACATGTTTCAGTGTTGATTTACAGCTCTGATGTACAGTAATTTCTCTCCAGAGAAAATGCCTTTTCTTGGTACAATGAAGTATTTCTCAAGAACCAAATGAGCCTGGGCATTTATTGTTTTAGTGACTTCATATACAGTATAATGTAAAGGTGGAAAGGTACTGTTGAAATTAGCCCTATAATTGCCTTCTAATGTGTAGCCACTGGTGGATGTTGAATATACTTTGTTGCTCACTCACTCTTTTTCTCCATTCATTTATGTGTTATTGAGATGGTGTTGTGTAAACTTTTATGTCTGACTTTTATTTACAGGACTAACTCAGATCTGCACACGTCTTCAGTGCCACTGTAGTGAAACTATTTCCTGGAAGTTAACTGAGTGCAATCAAAGATGTGAGATAACAAGAGAATTTGAATAGTCTCTAGCTCAGCCCAGCGAACTGCCTCAAGGCTGACTGTGGGACCTTAAATTCTCTAGATGTGCTACAATATAATCATGCTTTAACAAAGCTGCAGGCTGGATAAGACAGAGTGAGTAAATTTAATTTTAAAAGGAATTTTAAACACAATTTTCATTCCTAAATAAGTGCTTTCAACTTCTCAATTTAGATAATGGCTCTTCTGTTTTTTTTTTTTGCTGCAGCACAATCCCTTTGCTTTAGGATGCGTTATTACAATACTCCATCAAGCTTTTTCAATCATCATGAGCAGAAATGACACTTTATAAAGAACATCTCAACAGCCTTTTGTTTAACTAACATGAAACATTTATGCGTGGCAATTCAGTTAAATCACATGAATAGTTAATAGCAACGCAGAGATGGGCCGCTGTAGCTCTCCCAGTAATTATGTGTAAGCAAACAGTGACAGTTCTTCATTCTGCTCCGCTGCGTAACAATGCAGAAGAAAAAGCTTGCTGAGCTTTCACAAAATAGAAGACCAACGGCTTACTGCACCTGCTTTATTTGACATTAACAAATAACACACATAAAAACCGAAAATTACTGATCTTGCTGCCATTAAGTCTGTCCCTCTCCCCCGGCCATTATTGTGTTATGAGGTTGACAAATGGCCCTCACCTTCACTGTTGAGCAGACCACAGCTGCAATTGACTGATGTTTGAGTGGTGCTTTAAATCATGAGTGCAGTGCGTGTTACAGTTAGTGCCCTAAAGAGGGTACACCTGAGGAGGTGGCGAGAGGTTTCTTTCAGTTTGTTTTGATTACAAAAACGGATATCCTTGAAGCAGTGTAAAATCTTAGCAATAGCCTTAATATCCCAGGGGGAGGCGGATTTGAACTTGTGCAAAGTGGTGGCATTCACAGGTTATAGATTGTGTGCTGGCAGCATCCGAAATTTCAGTAAGAGTTCAAACATTTACACTTTACATTTAACAAAACGGTATAAATTAGTTTCAAACAACTTTAAATCCGGCAGAGCAGGACATCTTTATCTGTCGTGGTTGAAAAATCACATTCAGTGCACATTAAAGAGTATACAAAATATTAAACAAACATCATGTTTCACAAGATGACCATGAAATTGTGAGAACCGGCAACACTAAATCACAGACATCAGAGCACTGAGTCCAGTCAGTGTTCACAACAACGGATCACAGAACAGTCGGCAGCTCTTCACAACTCAATAAGTTATACTGATGAAAGCTGTGGCTCAGCCACTGTTTGTGAGCGATTACTCAGTCAAGGCTGAAGGTAAAACCAGATTTAAAAAAAGAAATAAATAAATCATGTCGATCCAGAAACGTCAACCCATCAATTTGTCACATAATTACACTTTATTTTAGAGGAAACATCCAGCAAGTGTGGATATGATCCCCCCGCTCACAATCTACTGATCAATAACAGTAAAATAAATGACATCATTGTGCTATGAAGTACAGGATCGCTCCCCCCTGAACGGTTCTCAGTTTGCATCCAGAGGATCCCCTCCGTGTGACATCAGTTTGAGTTGACGGACAGCAGCGTTTCTGTGCTGATTGACCGCCAGGCGGAGAATCCCAGCTGTTTTCCCAACCAGCACATTGCTGCTGCCAAGGCTGCAGCCGCCATCACTGCCAAGCTGGCCTTTAGCACAGCGCCGGGGCGTCTGCTAAAGCGAGCAGGGGCCACGCAGGCCAGCAAGGCCACCGTCACCGTCAGGGTGAACAAAATGGAGACGGCTGTGTTAATGGCAACGATCTGACCGAACTTGGCAAAAGGCACAATGACACAGAAGAATAGAGGGACTGTGGAGATTGCTGTGGTGACGGCGCTGGACACTATGGCAACGCCCACATGGTTCACTGCCTCCAGAGTTCGTCTCTGCCTCTCAGCTGGAGGATCCTGAAAACACAGATTACTGCTTGATTTCTGAATACATTAGTCGACCACCAACGTTTATTCGTGAGACTTGAAGGGAGATTTTGTTTCTTTTAAAACCTAAATTCATCATAATTAAGCAGAAGAAAAAAAATTGTGGAGTAGATAATCAGAACTGTTACAGTGGGAATAATTGACACTCCCTTACTAAGTTATAACCAGGTGTAGAGGGAGCGGTCTCCTTAGCCAGCAGGTATCCCTCCACCAGGTGTAGACAGTAATCCACCGAAGATCCAACCAGTATCGACAGCGAAATCGCCTCCACTGCTCCCATCTCCCATCCCAGCCAATACATAACAGCCACCACCAGACAGATCACCCCTGTTAAAAATTTAAATCTGAACCTAAATATAACCACACACTCACACACACAAAAACACACCTGGAAATCAATTCTTTATCCCTTACCTATAATGGTAATGAGTACTGGTAGCAGCAGCAGAGGATGTGCAGTAAACACAGACACAGCTGCCACACAGATGGCCAGTGACAGTAAAAGACTCCAGAGGGCACTCTCCACTCCTGCAAAACATCACATTTCATTACATTTACGCTCTAATTCCCTGCTGTTCCCCATCCGTTCCACCTCTCACTTACCTATGATTTCCATGAAGATCTGTTTCCAGTGTTCACATGTCTGGAAACCTCGCTGGAGAGCAGAAGACTGTGGGAGGCTGGAAAGCTGCTCCTGGATGAAGTTCTCCCACTGAATGAAGTCAGAATAGGTCTGGAAGGAAGATTTCCCTTTGTATGTGGTCTGTGAGAGGAGAAGTGGAGCATTAGGTATGGCTGGCTGAACAGGGTCGGGTGCACAAAGACGACCAGCTGAAAGGTGAAGGTACGTACAGACTCAAAGGCCATGGAAAGCCAGCGGACTTTCCCTCCATGCATTCCCACTGCTCCATGGGAGAGCTGCCCTGGGAGCAGGTTGGGTTCAGGCAGGGAGTAACACTCAGAGTGGAAAAGAGGCAGAAACGATGACAACTTGTTGCCTGAAGGAAAACAAAAGAAATGACATTGCCCTTTTAAAGCACATTCTCCTCTAAGATTTGCACTTTTTGATTATTTTGTTATGTTAATCAAACTTTTAGGGCTGAACATTTGCACCAAACTTGAAAATACATAATATTGTCCAACAAACTAGTAAGATTGATGATTTTTACACAAATAATTTTTAAGCTGCTCAGAAAAATTCTATTCCAATAATACTCGCATTTACAAAGTCTATGAAGACTCCATTAGCTAAATGAGTGTTACCCATACTGTAAAATGAATGGTGTCACCTGAAGGCAAGCACTGAGCTCCTCCTGGCTTCACAAGTTGTCTGTTTGCACCAACAGCTTTACAGATTTTACAGAGATGCCCCATCTCCTGGAAAATATCAAAGTCTGGATCCAATATAATGCTGCCCTGGGGTAAAAAAACATGAACAAAGAATCATTCATTCTAATTAAATAATAAATCAGGGATGTCAAACATACGGCCCGGGGGCCAAAACCGGCCCAACGAAGGGTCTAATCTGTCCCGCCGTATGAATTGGGTCAACGTTACTACGATCAAAATGTGAAACACTGTATTTTTTAGTTCCAGATTCCTGTAATTAAATTATTTGTGATTGTTTTAGATCCATTGTGATCTGTCCTAATACTTATTATGGAAATATGTAAAAATATAAATAAATGTAAAAGATAAATTGAATACAAAATCATATAAAATAAATTTTATCTCAAGTGAATTGTATAGACCAAAAATTTCAAATTTTAAAAATGTCAAATTTAAATTTATTGTATGCTAATATATATTCAAAGATTAACTTTTAAATTACTTTATAATCTATACAAAATAAACTCTTCCGATCAGATTGCACCGTTTGTGGCCCCTGAACAAAATCAGTTTGACACCACTTTAATAAATAGTCTAGATTTTTCAAACTTACTTTTCAAGTCTATTTGACCACAAAGATTTCTTTCCACTTCAAGTATCATCACAGGGAAATATCTGCCACTGAACTGATGTACATGACAGGTGAATCTTACCATATCTCCAATTACATGATTGTCCTTTTGTTCAGTTCGGTTGATTCCCAGGATCCCAAACACAAGAAAAACCATGGCCCCAGTGTCAACCAGAGGACGCACCGCTGGGCGGCCACACACGCCACCACTGCACGGGTTAAAGCCTGATGTTTTGGATGGTTTAGTTTTGGCAGCAGATGAGGGATCTTTAAAAATATAACAAGAAGGACATGTCTGATCTGTGTTTGCTTATACAGAGTAAAAATATCTGTACATCTGTGGAAAAATCCTTCAGCGGGTTCACAGAGTGCAACTTTAAGAAACTATTTTTGGAGAAGATGTCATATCACAGCATTCTCTCTGCTGGAAAGATTTACTGAAAGAATAAATGGCATAAAAACAGACATTAGGGCAAACCAACTTTATGTTAGACAGAAATTATTTCTTGCTCACCGAATGGAAGAGGGGCATAAAAGGTCCCCTGTGAAGGTCCATCAGACCCAGAGCTGAAGCCACAACCTGGACGGCTAACACACACTCGGCTAGCATGAGGTCTCTGGCGGCACTGAGAAAAGTACAACCTCCTAAGGGGAGAGAGAAGAGCCGAAATGACAGATTTGCCACCAAAACCGCATGAGACTATATTTGAGCTCCGACTTTATTCTTTTCATTATCTCACCTGCTGTCCTTCTGTGGAGACACTGCCACATAAAAGGAAAACTCTGGCGTCCAGCCGTGACGGGGATCACATGAGCTAGATGTGATCATCCAGCTGGGGTACGGTCGATACACACGGGAAACACAAACCATCATTCTGGCCGTGTAATTGGCATGGGGCTGACCAAAAGCCTGTTTCAGTAAAACAACATCAGTGTTATGCTGCTTCAATGCCACGTTTCACACAAGACTTTTAAAAGGTAAATAACTGAATATAAAAATTGGCTTTTGCAACCCGCGAACCTGAAAAGATGCTACCTCCTCGTGCTCTGTTCTGCACATTTTCCACGGAGATGGGATGGTGTTGTTGAGTGAGAAACGATATATTGATGCGGAGGCTTCATGCTCCAGCTTTGATATGTACACTGTAAGCAAGGGACCTAAAAACCAAAGTCATAAACATCCCAGTTAAGACGTAGATAAGCGGAGGGAAGATTCCTTTTCGGATGCTTTACCCGTTTGGTTGGTGCTTGAGTTTGATTTTACTGAGCTCTGAGAAGTAGTGGAGCTTGCTGCCCTTGAGCTGTGCTGATGGGTAGAAATTTTAAAGCCTGCTGAGGACGTGTGTGTGTACAATGGCTGAGGTTTTTCCATGAAAACACCTGCAGGATAAAATATGCCTTTGAGAAATTTGCCTCTAATCTTTGAGGGTTAAATGCATGTTTATCTCAATGCTAGGGTTTTACCTGAACACATGGGACAGGAGATGCCTTGGCCGCTGAGATTGCTCCGCAGAGCCAGCAAAGTCTGGAGGTTTGTGTCTTGTCGGAATAGAAGAGGGGCATGAGTGGCTGGTCTCAGGAGACAGCAGCAGCCGGCCGATAAGAGAAGAACCAGGAGAAAGACGCCTGGGTTGGCAGGGAGAAAAACCATAAACAATAGCAGAGAGGAGAATCTGATGGAGTAGATAGTCCATCAATTTCTCCCGACGAGTGTGGGTTAAACCTCTGTGAGATGCTAGTGTTTCCTCAGTCAAGGTCAAGCTAAACATAAAGTGCAGAATTTCTAAACATGACACTAATACAAAGAGCTCTGCACACAGAAGAAAGATGACTGAATTTTCCCTTGATCATTTCTAATTTATTTGAGTCTATAAAATCATCTTAAAGGAGCTATACCTGACATTATTTTAATCTTTCTATGAAAAATGGTTTGTATACAGTATATTATGTGGTAAAAGGGGTGAGTCCATAAATGAATGGCTCTTTGATTGATTGAACTTCCCGATTCTGAAGTTACGGAAGTTAACCCCATTGGCAGAGAAAGAGCGTCACGCCAAAGCTAAAAATTAGCCGCCATTGCTAACTAAAATGGCCTGGACTCGTACATATGCGCAATTAATGAGTCAGTTTTATGAACTTACCCCTGTTACCACACAATAAACTGTGTAGAAACCATTTTTCTTATATTAAAATAATGTCAGGTATAGCTCCTTTAATGAGCTCATTATAAAAACTCACCAAGAACAGCTTTTCGTCGTTTCACTACCGGTTCAGCCAGTAAGTGCTTCAAGGCCCACTGGAGCTTAGTGCTCACCACGCCCACGTGCTGTTGCCCTTCAGGGGACAAGGGTGTTTCCACTGACAGGGACAGAATGGCTGTATCGCTGTCTGTGTCACAGGAGCCTGGCCGTGACAAAGAAAAGAGCCTTAGTGGTGCCCGAACAGCCGCGTTTTACGGCCAAGGCTCATTCCTTTCCAATTCTCTTCCCTGTCATCCATTCAGGGCGAAGAGATAATATCTCACCTGGCTCCATCTCCACGGATAGAAGTGCCACATCATCATCCTCATCTGACAAAGGGCTGTGGCTCGCAGACAGGCCCGAAAACAACTTCACGCTTCAGAGGGAGAAGAATTTGGGGTGAGAGACAGCTGGAGGGATTACATGTCAACTGAGCTGTCGCGCAGCCCTGCAATAACAACCCACAAAACGTAAGGAAATGAAAAAGCTCACCAGGTCAACCAGCCGTGCTCGTGAGGCTCCACATGCTGAGTCCAGATACACAGGGCGGCTGGCATCAGGACAGACACCCAAAGCCAGCAGCAGCTGACGATGAGGGCCATGAATAGGCCAAAGTCATGCACGGCTGGGATCTGAGTGTCAATTAAATGCAGCACAGTGTAAAGGTCCTTAAAACATTCAATTTGTGCTTATCGTGTGAAAATAGCTGTCTGCTGAGAGAGGCACTGCTATTCATCTGCAGCACAGGAGCCATTTACCCTTCCTGTACAGATCCTGTTATATGCTGCTCCTTTCATTGTTACCTGAGAGAAGGTGTTAGCGGCATAGGCAGCTGCAGTGGTGAAGGAGGTGAGAAATGTAGCCCTGCCAGCTGTTTTGATTGTGTAGATCATTCGCTCCTGTGGCTGACGCAGATGAGAGGCTTGTCTAAAGGTGCTGATGAACACAAACACGTCGTCCACTCCTGAGAGATAAAAAATAGACCAAAGTGTCTGAGCCCATCCAGTTATTAATAGACTGTAAAATGTGTGGGCTTCTTTCAGCCATAAAAAAACTCCCTTGTATTTTACTTTCCTTGCTCTGAGTAAAAAAAAAAGAAAAATAATAATTTTCATGGATAATTTTAGTATTAATTCTGGAATCAGGCTGAAACCAACTAGACAGGCTCTGTCTGAAGAAAAGAGAAAGGAAAAACAAACCCAAGCAAGGCAGCATCAGAAGTTCACCCTTAAAAATGTGTCCTGGCCCAAATCTTATGACTCTGACCCAGTAAAGGTTGCCGGTTTGGTCAGGTTTTGGTTCATTTGTTTGTTTTAAGGCCAATCTAAGTTGTGAATTGTACTTATTGCATTTGACCAATTGTACAGTGTATGCGTTGGAATTTGGACAAGTTAAACATCTGATTCAGTTTTGGCAGCAGGACTCTAGTGCATTTCCACTGATTCTCGACAATCATTCATACTCTGGTCTGGTGGATCTGGACCACAACAGGGCCAAACTATCATTGTAAGCTACATTCCATCATCTTCAAAGAATTTTATGTTTGGATTTATATGTCCTAGTATTTCTTTGCCTGGTGCAGCATTTTACCTCTCAGACAGCACCAGAAACTTCAGTTAATCATCCATCCAAGAAGTAATAATAAGTGGTTGCACAACTAGACATAAAAATATAAAAACGTTTCTTAATTCATAAACATCATTCAGCATGCTGTTTAAAAGTCTTCAGAAATGTTTACAGCTGTGGACAGTCTCTTTGAGTCCTGCCTTCATGCTCAACTAAGCAAACATGTTTTTCTCATATCTTTTGCACAAACCCAGAAGACATGAAGTCTCGTCACTCTGTCTCCACAAAAAAAAACTGAGCTATGTCTTCAATAACTTACCGATGCCAATAATAACAAACGCTGCAACTCCATTGAGAATTCCCAGGTACCTCACACCAAAGGCAACATGGTATAAGAAAAGAGCCATTAAGCAGCTCAGTCCGATGCCAGCGAGTCCAAAGAAAGTCAGAAAGACTTCAAAGAGACAAAAAAAAGAGCCTGTTAACATTCATGCGCGTCCAAACTCATTTTCAGATTTCAAAAAGACATTTGTACACACCAGTGAAAGAGAAATAGGGAAGGGGTCATAATGTACCAGAGAAGGAGGTGAGGATGAAGACGAGCACGGTGATGCAGAATCCACTGATGACCGCCAGCATCATGTCATTGTAGAAGGTTTTCCTCACTTCATTATCAAACAGCTCCGTCCCCCCATATAACACCTTCACCTGACTAACACAGGATGCAGATACAAGCCATTAAATCATGCAAAAATGTGCAGATTCTCTCAAGAAAAATTGATTCCCTAAAATGAGGTAGATGGCAGTGCAACAAAGGGCTGATATCATGCCTGACCTGGTGGACTGGTTTGCCAGTATGTCTGCATACTGAACCACAAAGTTTTTGAAGCGAGTTCTTTGCTCCTCTGCTCTGTCCTGCAGAGAATAGTAAGATGGCAGAGGAGCTCCGAAGTGTATCTCACTGCGTAGGAGAGAGGAGGAGAGATGCTCCGGGGACAAACTCTCATCTACATACCAGTAGAACTGTGGGTGGGTGATGGCCAGTCTCAGAGAACCTGCAAAGCAACACATAACGGGTCAGATCAGCACGCTGGGTCAGACTGGCACAGAAAGTCACTGATATCTGAGGACCTGCCTTGGATATCAGCGAGGTCGGGGCCCATGCCATCGTAGTATATCTTCCCCGCTCTCTCGCTGGGGTAAAGGTAAGACAGAAGTGAGCTCGGTGGGGAGCAGTACGACGGCCCCAGCGGCAGATCCCGCAGTATTTCCAGAGGTTTCCAGCAGAACTGATGGAACTGCGGGTGCTGCATGAGCAGACGCTCCACATGGTGAATTGTCTGCAGACGCTCTGGGGTGAAGATGTTGCGATCGCCTCGGCCCTGAGCCACAAACACCAGCTCGATCCTCCACAGAGCCTGGCTCTGCATGTAGTAATTAGGAACAAACCTGCGCCTCCTAGTGAGTGAAAAGGTGGAATCTTTTTCCCATAACATCCCCTCTTCCTCTCCTATTCTGGTATCTGAGCTGTTGTGCTTTTTCATTTCATCCTGACTGAAATCAGGCTCTGTCCTTTCACCTCCATGTGTTGCATTTCTGCTCTGAACATCTTGTGAAACCCTGTTTTGTGAAGCAGAGGATTGCATCCTCTCGCTGTCTGTCCAGTTGAATGCTCCCTTTCTGCCCAGTTTATCCAGCAGAATCTCCTGCAGCGCCTTAGACTCATCATTATCTATGTCACGCCTACGTCTGTCCCAGGACCCCAGTTGAGTTTTTACAGCAATGGTGAGGGCGTCGAAGCGCTCAGCCGAGAAGTGACTGTGAACCTCAAAGGCACTGTAGGAGAGGTCGATGTCCAGAGGAGGGCAGTAGAGCAGCATATAAGCAAACAGGGCACATGGCAGCAGAAAAGCTACCCCTAAAACCACTCCACTCGCCAGGGGCTGTGTGTAAACCCACCCGAGCGTCCTCCACACCCCACAAACCCCGGCATTCCCAGAGCAGCAGCTCGGTTTTGCAGTATGAGCCGCTCCATCTTCTTCCTCTTCTTCTTCCTCCTCCTCCTCACCGTCCCAGCTGGTGTGAAACAGCAACGGCTCATCCTCCACATCCATGCTGGCACCTGTCAGCAAACAGATGACACAACTTAATCCTAACTCATCCAAAGCTCTGCCTTTTTATTCCTCGTACGCACAAAATAGATGTTTGAACAAGCGGCAAACACAAGCCTTGGACAAGAAGGACAAGTTAACTTCCAAAGTTGCACTGAGCAAGCAAGGGCACCAGAGAATTAAGTCTGTCCTCAAGCAGCTGTTGACAAAGGCCCTCTACTGGCAGGCTCATATGGAGAAAATTAAAAGGAGGGGAGTTTCAAGGGCTTCTAAGAGAAAATGGTTGGCAGGCTCCTGCTTTAAGATGCTGCTCACAATGGCTTGGGGTGAGACAGGCTAAAGGCTGCAATTCTCTTCTTCTCTCTGTCAGCCTTTATCACCTGGAAAGAGTCCACCGGTGGCTGTCGACACATCAGCTTTATCTGTTTTTGCACCAAATTAAATCATCTTGCTTGTCTTAATTACAGACGAGCAGCATGAGTGGGGCATTAGGCAGAGTTACAGAAGAAGTTTATCTCCTGCGATAGTCAGATGTTTGCTAATAGGTGCTACTTTTTTATGCTTTCATGCACAGGATACAGCAAACAGTTTGCATGCAGGTGGAAGTGAGCATGCAACTACAATTTATCTAGTCTGTGTATAACCGAGCTTTAAGGTCAGCCGGGTAAGACACTGAATCATGGTTATGTATGGAAGATAGCTGCACTCAGCTCTACAGCTGAGGCAAAAAAATTCATCACAGAAACAGAATTTGTGATTTACACTGTTCGGTCAATATTTCCAAAATGATTAAAACGTCTCCCTTTAGAAAGTAGACTCCTGAGAGACAAACCCTGAAGCAAAAAAATGAATAGCAGAGTTTATGGATTTTAGGTTAATGCTCCTCTATAGCTGAGTGAGATTTATAGTAGCCAAGTTTGCAGCAGCGAGTCAAAGAGTGTGGCTACCGTGCAAGAGTCACACTGCAGTTTACTGATAATGAAGCAGCTCTGGATGTGTGTAATGAGTCCATCATTACAAGCCTTTACACTTCACTTCCTGGGAGAAACTTTATGACAAATGTCCATAAAGTTAAGATGTGCTTGCGCTGTTTTATGCTGGATTTTCTCCCATCCAAATGCATGATATTAAAGCCTACTGAGCTCCACGTCTAATTTAATATTCTCAAAAGAAGGCAAACTGTAGACTATCTTAAGTCTGAGTATAATTTACTTTAACTCATAAGCATGTCATGCATGTAAAGGTTAAGGCACCAACACAGTCTAAAACAGAGCTGCAGCCCAACGGCACTATGAATGTGATCTTCCTGCACCCTGAGATGACAAATCTGTTAAACATGCTGGTTGTTTGATTTTAAATGAAAACAAATAATGAAAAATGCAACTATTCAATTACCCATCCAATTATTTTTAGCAACCACTGGATTTCACCACCATGTATTTCTAATAATCCAATTTGCAGAAAACAATTGAAGGCAGAATTATTTCACTGTAACCATCATATAACATGTATCTTTTTAAATGTTGCAGAACAAAAAGATCTTTAAAATCTTTCTGTCCACATAACAGAAAAGACCATGAATGAATGCGTTATATTAACAGTCGAGGAAACGGAGAGCAGTTGTTGATTTCAGGAATTAGATTTCTTTAATCTCATGCCTTTTCATCTTTGCCTCCGCCTTGTTTCAGTAACGCTACTCTCGTCTGTAGAAGACGAGAGTAGCACACAGATGTGCTGCAACATGCTGACAGGAGTGAAAAGGAGAGGGGAACAGAAAAAAGCTTCGACAATGGCTGAAAATATTGTATGCAAACACACATCGCAGCCATTATCAATACAACAAGCAGCTTGCAACATAAACACCAGAGGAAGAACTTGTGCTGTTCTGCTGTTCTGTATCAGTCATGTGAAAATGAACTGAGAGGACTTCAGGTACATCTTCGCGGCTGTAGTTCTGTCCACACTTACACATCAAAATAGGCTGAATTTTCAAACTGAATACTCAAAGAGCTCAGTGAAGACTGAATGGGAGATTTAGTGCTTATTAGTTATTAGTCACAGCTCTTGTAGGTACAGTGGACCAGAGGTATCTACAATGATGCATGACCTCAGCGACACATCCTTCCCTCTCTTCTTGACAACTATAAGGCTCCTTCGCATTCAAGAACATTACATCTCATGCACAATAATTATTATAGCAGCAAAGCACCGCAAGGAGCACCTGACTTGTTCAACATCGCTATTTTTCTGAGGAGATTAGGAAAACACGGTTGATTTAATGCGTGTACTTGTGTAAACTTAAAAATGTGGTGTAATTTGACTTCCTTTGTGTATTTTTTGGAAGAAATACTGTCCACCATATGGCTTGGTCTGTTATAAATCTACATTGCTCTTATGAACAAAGCCCTTTTATTGCTTTAATACATGTAGATACTCAAATATTAGACCATCATGCAGAAAGTGGGCAGGACTGAATCTGTAGAAGGTTCTGAAATAAGAAAACTTGCGAACCTGCTCTTCTATGATGTATAGAGTTTACCATTGCCTTACCCATGTTGGATTCAACTGTGAATTTTACGCCGTAGCATCATTTCCTTATTTATTTATTTATTAATTAGATCAGATGGTTCTGCTCTAACCAGCTTGTAGGAGGAACAGCGGCTGTATGTATGAGAAGCGTGTTTTGCAGAACGGAGCTCAGATGCAAACAAAAAGATGCTGAGCTATAAATCTCCCTTGGCCACGTTTTTCCAATATGTACAGTTCTGGACAAATGTTTACATCCACTCACAACAAACATGTTTTCCTCACACTGTTCTATAGTCAGGGGCAGGATGGCTGTACAGCATACAAACAGGAAGCAAGGATGGAAAATGAAAAGGAACGTACAATGTACAATCAGGAAGGTCTAGCTCAGTTCTGATATGAGGAAGAGGAATAGATTTATACAAGTCAGAAAGGTCTTTCCAAATTGCTGCACAATCCAAGAAAATGAACTCAAATAACTGCACATAAGTACAAATTATTGGATTTGATGTTACTTTAGGTTTTGAAAGGTTTTAGGTACCTAAGTTATCACCTTTAGCAGGTAAAAAACTGACTCAGATAAGCAGGAACAACCTAGCTTCATCCTCAGTATAGAATATCACTGTCACTTTCGACAGTCAGGGAACTGAGAGACTGCTGATCAAAAACACTACAAATCAACACCTTGAGGCTTAGTTAAGATTCACAACTGACCACAAGGAAAAAGTAAAAAGATTTAAGTTTACTGATCAGGCAAAAATTGTGTAAAGATGTGTGTTTTGAGGAGTAAAGTTGGGACATTCAGCTTTATTCACTGTAGGCAAGGTGGTGGCAGCGTCATGCTCCATGGATATTTTACTGCCATTGGAATCGGTAGATCACACAATTATATATAATAAGTAGACTACTTCAGAATTTTTCAGCATGACCTTTAAAGCCTTACAGACATCTCACACCTCTGGTGTTCCCACAGGACAGAGAACTTAACCATTTGTCATCTGGTTATGATCTGAAGGAGCAGACAAGAATAATGATTTTGCAATGCCTTTCTGCATGTTTTGATCTCAACTTTAACAAATATACCTTAACTATGATTAAATTAAGCCTTCCATTTGTGTCAAGAAAAATAGACAAATATTCATCAAAATGTATCCAGAAGTATGTTGACGGCTGAACTTCTGGTCAAGCTGCTAATGTCTAATTAACCAATAATTTCCTGTTGCTATTTTGATTTAAAAGACATATTTATGCGCACAAAAACCACAAGCCTGATAAAATACATTCTCATACTAAACATCTACTAATGATGCATTTTGTGTGATTGTTCTGCCTCAGAAACAGTCACTGAAACCCAACATTTCGGCTCCATCTTTGTACACAATGACTGAAAACATCATTGTTACACACAACAAAGAAAAAAGGACTGAGCCTTTGTTATTCTTGCTATTACCATCCTAAACATCTTTAAGTTAATGTATTAGGAGGTGGGGTGAGAGCTCGAACCTCTCTATTTGCTCTCCATCTCGCTCTCTCTTACCCTTTTCCAGTCTTCAGTCTTGCTACCTTTTCTCTGCATCTCTATCTTTTCCACTAAGGTGAAAGATTTGTAACCTTCCCTACTGACAGCTGCTAAAAATAACCCCCCTCCAACCTTTGTCAGTTTATCTCTTCTCCATCTCATCCAATATGGATATCACATGCTGCCTTCTGCCCCACACACACTCAGGCTGATGTAAACTCAGCTAGAATAGCACCCCATTTACAGGGGCATTGATTTCGCCACCAGTGTACTATGAATATATTTCTTATGCCTGAACAGCCAGCACGATGTTCACAGTGGACGAGCCTTATATTCTTTCCACTCTATGAATCTATGGCTCAAGTTAAACTCTTAATATCCAATTACACCTAACAGAGGCGTTCATTTGTCTTATTTTTGATTAATTCTTGCTTCCAGTGGAGGACCAGCACAGCTCTGTGCACAATGAGCGAAGCATGCTGGCAATGTAGCAGCATTCATTTATCTCACTGTCCTAAAAAAAAATGGAGCAAAATACAAAGAAGAGAAAAGCCACTAACTAGATGGCAGGTGATAAATTATTTTCTTCGTGTTGGCAGCATGGATCCAAATTTGGAAACTTTTCCATTTATTACACATTTTGTGTAATTTGTTTTTGAGGATAACAGCGTGATTGAATTCCCCCAGTAATCAGCACAGTTAATCAGTAACACAAAATCACCCCTGTCACATCACATGCAATACGGAGGCAAGACTCACCTGCAGCAGATGAAAGAGGAATCACAGGTGGAGCGTTCAGGCCTGTTTATGCCACTTCTGCTGTGCTGAACTTGTGCTCTGCAGCTTCATCTGCTCTGTGCACTGATGTGAGAGAAAATATAATCAGTTACTGCTTTGTTGTCATAGTTAATAAGTCATCAGGAGAGATAAAGCAAGGGAGCCCTCACATGAGGATGACAAAAGAAAAAAAAAATCAAATCCACCTTCCTTTCTCACCCTGCAGGGATCCTCTAAAGTCAGCAGTCCATATTGTGTTGTTCCCTTCTTTTTGTTCCCCGGTCTTCTCTCCCCTTCTGATGCTCCCTCCCTTCCGTTCTTACCCGGTTGTCGAGGCGACAGAGTCAGTGAGAGACATGTCTTCCCTGAAGCTCCCTTCACTCCCTCTCTCTCTCTGTCTCTCTCTCTCCCGTGGCTTTGTTCAGCCTGCTTGGCTGAATGGTTCAATAGTGTATGAAAAGCAAGGAGGGAAACAGAGCTCTAAATCCTCTGCACACCAGGCTCATCAGGCCCCAACGTAAGGACCGATTAAATACCTTCATAGAAATGTCATTAAGAGGGACTCTGTCGTCATCCAGCTCATTATAAATGATCAAAGTGACACGGTTGTATTAAGGCTGCAGCTGAGCCCCCTCCAATTTTGGGGGGAGTTGGTATGGTCTAGTCCAGTCTCAGTTGGTGGGGTGTGTTATAAGAGGGTGATCAAAATAAGTGGCTACAGTGGGAGAAAAAAGTGCAGGCAATTTAAAATGATAACCTCATATGAGTTTATTAGCTTTCATTTCATATTCACTTTGGGCTCTGGCATCAGATGAAATGAAGCTGCTCCATCTGCTCCTCTGCTGTAAATGCTTGTTGACTGCTGTATGTGCAGCGCCACTAATAACATTATGGGGGCTGTAAATTCAGGAGCGATTTGACTCGTCATGTTTGCTTTGCTGTGCCAGGAAAGGCATTCTCCTGCACTACTGAGGCTTTGCTCATTCGCTCTCATCTAGTATTAATGACCTGAGTTCTGCTGCTTCCGTTACACAGCCATCACGCCGCCTCTCAACCTCTGTTCATGTTTAACTTGGACTGTCTCAACATCAGAAGGTAATAATCAATCATCTAATTCAGAGGGGAAAGCTCATAAGGAAGGCTTCCGGGTTTCTGCAGCAGTTAGTGCAGCATCGCATCAAACGGGAACAATGCACAGGTTTGAACACCAGCGCTTGTGACCCTGAGGATTTTTTATTTTATTTTTTTGGTACCTTAATCCCTTTTGAGGACAGTCAGTCTTCATCCTGATAGTGGCTAACACAAGCAGACTTGTAATCAATAAATATCTAACTGTTGTTCCAATGTAGTTGTTCCAATATTGACCAAGTCTTACAGGAACAGATTTTAAATGACACCCAAACACACCGTTGAATTTATAGCATTCTTGGTTTAAGTTTAATGAGTCTCTGATCTCAACAGACTTCATCCACAAACATGTATCACAAACATTGGCAGGCAAGAACTTAGAGGCAGTTGACACATGATAATAGATATTTAAATAATACAAAATATACAGCAGATTCATTCACACCTCGACACATGCATACTGAACACACATGCAACCTTAAACAGGGATTTTAGAGACACAAACTGACTCGGCACAGAAAACGTCAGAGCTACTCTTTGATGGTCCCGTAACAACAGGTCTACCTGAGAAAGCCTAATTCTTAAGATTATTACCTAACATAGATGTGAGAAACAATTAAGCCAGGAATAACAGATGCAAAAATGGATACAGATGCAGATTTTTACACATTGAGCAACATAAAAATCTGAAAATGACTGGTGCGGTGTCAAATAATTTTGGCTAAGTTAAAACATTACTTTAGATGTTGGAATACCAAATCAAAAACTGCATGCAGAAAGTACCCAACCTGGCTTTCCAACGGGGCAGCTTATATGACTGACGAGGAACAACATGGAAAAAACTGACATATTTTAACCATTTAAAATTGACACAAGTGGATGAGTGAAAAAATTTAACTGTCTTGATCTAAAATAAAAAAGCCACATTTCTACATTTCTGTTTTTAAAAAAATTCAGCCCAAACGATTCACTAATACTCTATTTACATAGAGCTAACTATTGTTGTCCATCTCAGAGTGAGTCTAACTCGTAAATGACTGCACACATGTTGCAGATAAAATGGAGTAATATGCACAAGTGACTGGAAAATAAACCTGAGAGTGATCAGCACTCAGTAATATAAGAAAATGACTTCAGTGTTACTTCGATGTCAGCACTGACAGCTGTATTTTGACTTTTCTTCTATCCCTGCTGACAAAAAAACAAAAAAAAAACCTCAGCACCTGTTAAAAAGAGGCTTGGAGGAAGCCCAGTTTTTGGAACATTTTGATCAAAAAGGCCCTGCAGGAGTGCTTAAATAATCCATATGATATACAATAAATTCACAACTATAGCAAAAATCTTACGATCTAACAAAGACTTTCTCACATTATGCAAAAAGATTTTGTTCTCGGCTGCATTTTTCACATCTTCGGCTTTGCAACACTTTTGATGAAACTGTCTGATTAATCTGTCTCACTACACGACATTCACAGTGAAATGCAACAGCCCCGGTGTGCTCAGCATGGAACAGCTGACAAGAGATCTAAATATGCTATGGTCATTAGTCCATGAGAAATTGTGGTACTGCCACACACACACTTCCCCTACAGTAAACACATACACTCTCATACTCACACAGCTGTTTTCTGACAAAAAAAAGAAACTAGGAAATTTCCTCTGGCTACCACAGATGGGTCTCCCGGATTTCAGAGATGATGTTATTGGCTTTTTTAAGTGCCTAAGGAAAAGAAAACAGATCGTTATATTGCTGGATTCAGCTTAAACTGGTAGATAAAATTAAAAGAGGCAGAACTTGCCGTTCATGATCTCAGAAAAAAAGAAAAGAAAAAAAAAAGCACGTCCAGTTTTACCTCAAGCATCCGAGCAACCTCGGTTCGCTGCTGTGCAGTGTCCTGTGACTCGATGAGCAGCTCCTGCAGCAGTTGCTGCTTGTAGAGCTGCCCCACCAGCTCACTCTGCAGATGCTCCTTTACAAAGTTCACCAGGAAATGCATCACTGTCTTGGGCACACTGTGGACACACATAATCAATGAAGTTCCAAAAATAATTATCAGTAACAGGATAATTCAGAATATAAACACAGGGGGATTTCCCTCTGGTGCTCTCTTTCTTCTTGTCAAATCAAACCTGTCTTGGATGTTTTTGCGGACAATGAGGAAGTAGCACTTAATTAGCCGCTTGATGACCTCGCAGTCCCTCTGCTCTCTGGCGCTCAGCTTACGGGACGTGGGCACTGCCTGAAGGGTGAGTGCAAAGTAAAATTTTGACAGTCTGCAATGACTTCACGCCTAAATGTTTTCTTCTCCCAGTAATCCTATCTCTTACTGTGTCAAGGAGGTTAATGGCCTGGCCTTTGCTTGGACTGCCAAAGCCTGTGGCATGAGTTTTCTCATCTGTGACCTTCTCATTCTTCAGTCGCTTCCCTCCATCAAGGGTCTCTGCCTGAAAGCAAGAAATCCATGGAGGTTTGAGGGTAAACCAATTTTGCCTGATGTTACAATACTACTTGACCTGTTGCAACGCTTAGATATGAAACGTGTTCAGGCTTTACAAATCTCAGCTTATGAGGTTTATTTTGGCAAAATCAATAACAGACATGAGTATCTGCCCCTGTCACACCCTACCTGCTGACTGTTCACAGATGCGGACACCTGCGCAGCATCTGTGAAGTCTGGATGTTTTGTGTTGATGTAGGCGAGTTCGATTGCTACTAAATTGTGCACCTAAAGCAAAAAAGGCAGAAAGACAATATCCCAGGTAATTAATATGACTACTAGTTATTCTAAAACATGATGGATGTTTTAATCAAAACTCTGGGTTACCATGTCATTAGTAATCGGCAGGCGCTTCCTCAATAAGCCAGTCACTACTTCCACAATGGAATCGTGCAATTTGGGAAACCGCAGAAGCGCCTTAAAACCACAAAGACATAAATCCTTAGTACGGTGCCGTCAGAATAACTGATGCACTGCTTTCACCATCTCCTGGTTTACCTGTGTGCTAAAAGAGGAGCAGTGCTGGATGATCCTCTGTAGCTCTTCATGCACAAGCTCCACACAGCGCAGGCTGGGCTCTTCTAGGCGCTTAATTTGCCGCTTCACTAGCAACTCAAAGGAAACCTCGGGCACAAAAAGTGCTGGACGTGGGCCCTGCAGACCAATCACACATGCAAATAAGGATATACACATGCCAGGTCCATCATCCAACACAAGTGAGAAGCTCACCGTGGCATTGCGGATGGCAGTGAGGATATCCAGATCAGTCAGTCCTCCCAGAGGGTCAATAGACTGCAGGGTGCGTCCGAACGTCTCATGGAATATGTAACAGATCCGGGCACCCCCACAGCTGCAGAGAACACAGGTTCAGCTGTGACACCAACACTGTTTTTCAGTGATGTGTGTCAGCTGTATTAATTTGGCCCAAATTAAACGCAATGAACCAAAAAAAGGTCAATATTAGCTCCAGACATATTCTAATGAATTAATCTCATGGCGGTAAGAGAGATGAGATGAAGGTGCCAACAAAACATGCTGATACAACTTCAACTTACATGTACACTACCCGGAGGTCATTACATTCACATCACTGCGCACCGAGCAAGTAAAATGCTGACTTATGCAAACACTATCAAACGACTTCTAAAATAGTTGAGATGCATTGTAAAACTTAAATAAAACCAAAACATAATTTTTTGCATATAACTTTAAATTCTGATTGAGTGGAAAATGTCATATTAGAAAAGCATCATATCAAAAAATCCACATTGCGTTTTCATTGTGCTTTGATAACTAATTGTTTTGAATTTGAAGGTTGGAATAAAGTGATGTTTACCATCATCTCTGCTGACGGCACTTAAAGAAATGTGAAACATCGAGAACCAAGGAGACTAACTGATTAAGTTTGGAAAGCAAAATATTTTCCCATTGTTGTTTGGCACAGATTTTTAGCTGTTCAAGGCTGTTTCCTAATATACCCTCCTGTTATGACTTTGTTTTGGCGAAATAAGAAATAGTTCACTAGGAAGAAAAACAACAAAACATGTAACTCGTGATAGATTGATTCACCACAATCTGTGTGTATTGATTTAGTTCCATTCACAGATGGGCTGGTTATCCATGCAGTGTGAACTAATGCACCCCCATATAATCATGGATGCTCGTTTTTGATCTGCGCATGTGTGACAAGTAGTCCCTCTCCTCTTTAGCCCAGTGTCTGCGACCTCGAAAAAAGAAAAGATAAAAGTTTTCATAAATCAGGCCAAATCCAGTTTTCTGCTTCACATCAGTTTATCATAAAAGGCCAAGAAAGGGGAGACAACATGCCACAGAATCCTGCTTATTACTGGGTTTTTCTTTGAATGGTACAGAATGAACTAACAACAGTTTTCAGAGCATTTTTGAGCTTACTCAGCCTTTTCCTGTTGAGCCTGAATCACATCAACTTACTGTATTGTTATGTTTTAGTCCCATCCTCTGAGAACAAAGGCCAAGCAACATTTTCTCAGCTTAAGAATCATATTTTGCGCTCTTCCAGATGAAACACCTGAATTCTTTGCAAAGACATTGAGAGATATTCTTAAGTGGTGAAAATCTTCATTTAAAGACCTTGTCTCTCGTTCTATTATTAGCCCGTTTAAATTCATTAGGATATGTTGCAACAGTTTTACCAAAACCTGAATTTGCTTGAATGTTTTTCTGACATCAAATCATAATAAATACATCTTTCTACAACATTTTAAAGGGTGGGAATTTATCACCTAGTTGTTGGAAATAGGTTGTAAGAACAGCCTGAAGAATCTAAGACAATTCAGCAAAACATGACACAAACCCTGTACATTAAAACAAAAAAACAGTTTTTAAACTTATTTACTGTGATGTATACTCACAGCTCTGATGTCTGTATGTATCTGGCTGTTCCCTCTATGGTGTTGCAATAATCACTAGCAAACTTGGTGACGATCTGCAGCAGAGTGGCGCTGTGATCCTCCACCGGCTGACCATAGCTGTTGAGCTGTGTCTGGTACTTGGAGGTGAGCAGAGTCACTCTGGTTTTGAGTTCTGGCAGGCAGTCCCGGATGTGATGCATGAGCAGTCTACTCAGAGTTTTGGCCAGATATCGTGAGCCAGCACGGGACGCAAGCGAGGGGTAGTGGCGTTGCAAAAAGGCCTGCTCATCTTTCATTGAGTCCTCCAGGGTCTTCTGTGTGTTGATATCATGCTGGCTCCTAAAAGGAACAAAAAGAGCAGCAGGGAAGGAAGATTATCACAATAATAATGACATTAAACAGCTACTACAGATGAACGAAAAAAGGATTAAACTTGGATAATTACATATATGTTTATGTTTTCAAACCTGTTAACCACCCCGATTATCCCAAGTCTGACAGGAATAACTCGACCAAGAAGGACTTCCAATGCATCAGTTCCTGCATCCATCAGGTCCAGTTTACTGACCACAAGTAGAGTTCGACGACCTGTCAAAAACACAGAATTCACAGATCACAGCCTGCAGGACAAATGGCACAGCAGACATTTCTAAACCATTCTACCAGCCTCTAATATATTATACACAGGTGTTGTCTAATGTGGATTTATTTACTCCTCTGAATACAGCATGACGCCAACATTAATTCTGTAAGCAACATTTAACTAAACAAATTGAATATAACAAATTCTTCCTGCACAATCAATAATTCAAAAAAATTTAATTCTTGAAGCATAATGTGTTATCAACACCAGCATACAGAAAAGAAAAATTAAGTTGAAATCTGATGGGAGAAA
Organism: Craterocephalus amniculus; assembly: GCA_036024015.1. NCBI lineage: Eukaryota > Metazoa > Chordata > Actinopteri > Atheriniformes > Atherinidae > Craterocephalus > Craterocephalus amniculus. The sequence continues at coordinate 42,621 of JAVQJG010044266.1, forward strand.
AATGCCTGTATACAAAATATCCTACCATCTGGATCAACCTCACGAGCCAATTTCAGAGCATCAGAGGTGGCCAAGTCAGAGTTGGCAGGAGACACTGCGAGGATGAGAGAGTTTGGATTGGAGATGAAGGACAAAATCATCTCTTGCACTTGAGCCTCGATGTCCTCCGGCTGGTCGCCCACAGGAACCTGATTGCACAACAATAATCAGCCAATAGTAAATCAGCTACAGCACAGATGTGCTGCTGTGAATCTCTGACAATTACATATACGAAATTCAGTCATCATTAAGTTCCTGCTGCCATGATCTTTACACAAACAAGACAAAACTCTGCATCATTTTAAAGCAGCTGAGTTTACCTTGGTAATTCCAGGTAAATCAACCAGAGTAAGATTAAGGACTTTAGGGGAGAAAATCTTCAGATATATGGGGTCAGGACTGATTCCCTAGAAAACATTAAACAAGGACAAGAACATGAAGAAAAATTACATTTGTCATTTAAATATCTAGGCTTACAGCATCAGCATTTTTCATACCTTATTGTCACCTGAACTGTGCTCAGTCTCTGCTTCAATTTCATGACGAATTTCCCCAAAATCTGTGAAGATCTGTTAAAAAGATAAGAGAAAGACGCAGAACTTAAACTCAACACACAATACGTGACAAGGGAGAGTACAGAATTTAAATGTCCAAGATTTACCTGGTTTTTGCAGTGCAAGAATGTACCCCATTCTTCAGCTTTGACACCTGAACAAACAAGGATGAGTGTAAGGCCTTTAGCAAAAAAAAAAGATGCTACTAAAGTGAGATTTTGGGGGATGACATGGGAGGATTGCAAATGTGCTACTTAAACAAGGCTAGGCATATGCAATCAGAAAACACAAAAGATGCAATAGGGTCCAAAGTATTAGACTGAACAAAGGTGAGTCCATGCAGATCAAATACACAAAGACCTGGGTAGCTGTTTTGGGCATTGTGTTTAACCCCATTTCCTATAAAGTAGAAGAAGAAGTAGAAAGAAGAAGAGGAACAAAGATGTTGTTAGTAAAGAAAGATCCAAGGATCTGCAGAAAATATATAGCATACAAAGCAAATAAAGAGTTTTCAGACACTGACAGAAATTTTAATGTCTAAAATTAAAATCTGAAGTCCACTTATCTGAGGATATCTTAGCTTCATAACTTTAGGTTGTTTTTCAAAAGTATAAAAAACAACTTCACTATGATATGCATCAAGTATCAAAGAGGGTCATATTGAGGTACCATTCTCAGTGCTCAATCTCTCCGTTAGAGGGGCAACATGGACAAGTTGCAACACCAGGGGTCGTCTTGTGACTATTCCTGATCCCCGAGGCAAGAAATCGCGCCCAACCAGGCTCTCCAGCACAGAGCTTTTTCCACTGCTCTGTTAAGGCACACAATGAGAGCAATTCACCTCAGACACTGTCATGTGAAAACTTTGTCTTATCAATGTTTTTACAGTAGGACGTTGCACTTCAGAAGGCAACCAAGCTATCGCATCAACATAATATTTTCTTTATCATCCAGCAAAAGGCTGTTTTGTTTCCCCTCACTGACCTGAGATCCAACCACGACTATTTGAGGTAGTTGTATGATCTCTGCTCCAACAGTCAGAAAGGCCTCCTGCAGCCGGTTTATGGTGGGAATTAGAGACTCCATTTGTTCAGTGGCCTGGTTTCCCCTGCTGAAGTAACAAACCTTTATGGGCAGAGAGAAAGTACAGCAAAGAAACTCAGGCTTCTTCTAATATCTAACGCTGAGAAAATCCTTTCCAGTGAATATGAAGATGAATGGCCTAAGCAGATACATCAATAGCTCTGTTGCACAAGTGCGATTGTAGCTGACATTATCATAAAATATAACAACTTAGTTATTTGCTTTGAAACTCTGTGTTGCTTCGATACAGGGAAGCAACAGAGCTGGTCCTGATGAGAGGTGTAACGCCCAAGCCTCAGTTAGATCACTCTCAGTTGTGAACGATGGCTTACTGTAGGACTCCGAAATTGAAATTGGCTGCTTGTGATCTGTAACTGTAATGGCCACTTGATAAAATTACATGTCGATAAAAGATAGCAGCACAGGCCGAGGGTCACATTACGATCTGCTAACGTCAGTTGGCTAACAGGAAGTAACAGCTATGCTGCGGCTAGCTTAGCTGCAAGCGATGCTCCATACTGACCTTGTCGATGTTCAACAAACTCTCCCCTTATTTAGCTTCTCTATTCCTCAAACCTTGAAGAAACGCCATGTGTCAAAAACAATGCATTTTCCCAAACTAATATTCAAAATTAGCAGCTAGAATTACAGACCGTCTGTCTACAACAGAAGCGGCACTGTCACTCTCCGTCAACATGATTGGCTTGAAAATATGACTCGGGAATCTTTCTGACAGCTGATTGGCTAATGTCAGAACGCTACTGTATGCCCCCTTATGAAGTCCCTAACACTCCATTCTTCTCATCTCTTAATTTTAAATATTAAAATCTATGCTTCACTAAATATCCACACATAAATCACCTTTAACACTTACAGAGAACTTTAAAAAGCCATTAAGAGATCAGCACAAAACAAAAACAAAAAAGAAAGGCATTTGTCTGCATTTTAATGTCGGTATATAAACAAGATATTTACAAATCAAACAATGGTCATAAGTAAGTTAAGGGATAAAACATGTATTACTTTCTCACAGATGTTTAACAGAAAACACCCAGTTATCATTCAACACATACATGACTAATAAATACCCTCCAATACAAGTTAGTGTCCCCCAGGATTTGTAGCAGCCAGAGATCAAAAGAAAACAAGAGAAAAGGATTCCTTTGCATTTACATATTGTGTGATCAGATCTTGAGTCATTGATAAATCATAAATGACCAGGGCCAACGGAAAATGTGGCCATGTTCTCTTACACAAGTCCTTTGGAAGTGAATAAGAAAGCTCCATTGCTGAGACAGCCAACAGTCAGTATTATCCATGTTCACTCAGCCACTGATTAGGCACACACCAGGGGGATCTCTGCAACTGATAAGTGATACTGTGTTTTTCACAGCTTCACACTCTAAACATTGCGTGCCTCTCCGAAAAAAAGGAGTTCTGCATTCTTAGTCCATGTATGAGGTATCCATGGCCTCGCCATCCGGGTGAAGCAACCTTCCTGCCAAGCGCTCAATGTCATCAAGGCTAAGCTGGCGAAGCGATCGTTCATAGTCCTTAAGAAAGAAATGGGGGGGAGAAAAGATATTTAAAACAAGGTATGTGTGATAGGAAAACATTTTTATTGTGTTAAGCATTCAGGTTCCCCTTCACAATCAAAAATCAATACCAGCCTGAAGGTAAACCTTGTTTACAATATCTACTGACAGCACAGACACTTCAATGGAAATCAATAAAACTTTATTAATCCCCAAAGTTAAATTAGATTTTTCAACTAAAGCAGACGACACAAAAAATAATAAGTTTTAAAAACAAAACTGTCTAACCAACCCAGAGTTTTACAGTTGTTTCACACACAGGCTCTGATGCCACTGCCCCGTAAAACTATTAAGACAATTTCCTGTAAATACTGAAGGCCTTATTGTACATGTTGTACATGTCAGTTTGAGAATGGCCCAGTAAAGAGACGGATGCTATCTTCAGCAAACTCAAGTGGATGATGAAAGGTGCTTACCTACTAACTAAAATTGGCAAGAATAATACTCAGGAGGTAGATCCTTTAGCTCACACTTCCCCCTTGAATTATAAGTTACAGTCTAACAAAGCAAAAACTAATGGCCCGCTAAGAAACCTTAATGAAGTTTTAAGAAGATTTCATGTTTATCAGTATGAACAACTGAAATAATAAGGATAAATCCCAAGATAGATGCATTGCCTACGCAAAAGTTGTGAAATTTTACTTCAAAACATGAACAACTGTCAAGTTTTTCTATGTCAACATTATTTGGCTTAAGATTTTCCACTTAAGTATTGGTTAATTCATCATTTTAATGTTGTTTCCACCAGGCATTGAGCCGCACAGAAAGGGTCTTTGTCAAGGGTCTGGTCAAGTTCAAATGATTCCACACAACAGATCATTTCTGAAATATTTCACAAAAACTGTTTTTTTAATGAAAGTTTCCAGTTTCAGAATTTTATGAGCCAGGCCTGAATACTATCATGGAAAATACAGATTTTCCTATAAATTTCGACAGATGTGTTCTTCGACAGATGTGTTCTTCATGTTTGGGGGGAAAAGTAGCTTAAAAAAAGCAAGAGGAAGTAGTTGTTGAACGTATTTTTAGTGAACTTTCAACAATTTTGCACAATTAATGATTTTGGGAAGGGAAACCTTTAAACTTAATAATATCAGAAGCCTGATGAATGTTTGAATTCTAACCAGAGAATAAATCACCAAGATGTTGCATTTACATTACATAACATAACCACTATTTACCAAAGATTCTTTATCTTCTCTGCATTCATTTAATTCATGCCTTGATATGAATTGCGGGAAAGAGGAAATGAAACCACATGTCAGACAGCCCTTTAGGCTTAGCAGAAGGGGAGGAGACAGAGAAGCTCTATTAGAGAAAACTTGTGATCAAAGCGATTGGCTTTACAGAGTGACTTCATGTAATAGCTTGTCAGGAGATAATGGGATATTTCTTTCTGCAATAGGGTAGCCATGTTTCTCTGCAATAAAAGGTTAGCAGACTTGAGAGTTCCCATTAAATCAAAATTAAGGCATAGAAGCAAGGTTTTAATTGAAAAATAACATGTAATCCTTACTTATTAAGTTGTAAAGCACAACATCTTCTGTTAATCAAAAACTGTAAATATCCATACTATCTGTACATAAGGATGGAAAGGAAAATGTGGCTTTAACAGATTACCATGTGTTCTGGTAAAAGTAATACAAGTTATTACCTTAATAAGCTGTTCATGTACTTTTGCTGCATCTGCTGGACTGAAGTGTCTTGCAAGTATAGTGGACACAGTCTGCCAAAGTGCTCCCTCGGTGCTAATGCTGCTGCTACTACCGGCAGCCACCCCGGAGACTGCAGTTTTCTCCCCCACAGGACGGATAACCAGGTTCAGTTTAGCTTCAGGTCCAATGGAGTAATCACTTAATCTGTGTTCATCTGAGGGGAAAAGTAAAAGAAAATTTTATTAAGAAAATCAAACATTGGTGCATATAACTGGCTCTGCAGCAATTATTTTTCAGAAATCTACCTGCAAGTGCTTTCCCTTTGTAGAGTAACCGCTGCTGGTTTGCAGGTATATTCAGTCGCTCAAACACTAGTTTTTTCACTGTAGACACCTTTTCGTCCTCAGTCACCTACAAAAACAATAAAAACACATACACAGTGACAAGATTTTTTATTTTCCCTCTTTATCCCAACATGCCTTGTGTTTCTTTTGTCTTTCTGCCTGTTATTTAGATGTTCAGTTCTTGAAAAGAGTCATTATTCCTAGGGCTGATGAAAATGAGTGAGAATGAGTGAGTCATATCCTTCATGAAAGTCTTTCTGCACATGTGGCATGTAAACATGTGACACAATATTCACTTACAAGAACTGGATACATATATGTGGTCTTGGGTACTCTTATGCACTTTTGGAAAAGATAATAAAATCCAGGGCTATGTACAGCTACAGATGTGTAACTGTACTGTAGCTTTTAAAGAAGGAATCAAAAGCAATGCAGACGCAATAATTGGGCTAATTCAGTATTTACAGAACATAGATTTGAAAAATAACTACATGAACAGAGTTTTAAAACATATCTGCTGAATACACAATTCAATCAAGCTACAGATGCATCTCCATGTCATAATTACTTTCCCAACCTTCACCTTCAACAGTGACTAAGTTGCTGATTGTGGCATATAATGGGCTGTGGGTTCTGTATATCTTAGGCCAGTTCTAACCTCAGATGGCGTCACATTTTACAACACCACCAGATCAAAATACAAGAAGCACAAGCCCACATGAACCAAGGCACCTACAAACTGATGATTGCACAACAAACACTTGGATAAGACACCTAAAACATTTAAACTACTTCTATACTCATGCGTAACCCCTTAGCTGGCCTCACTGAGAAAGGACGGGACAGGAACTGATAACATACCGTTAAACTCGTGCTTCTCCAGGATGTGGCTAGCAGATTAGCTTCTGTACTGTTAACGTGTAACTAGGAGCCTAAGAATGTTCAAACGCCCTATTTAACCTAAACCGCACATTGTAACTTCACCCATTCCCTGACTCAGTAATTATATGTGTTGTTCTTGTATGTGTTTAATTGTAAACACTTTAACGTTGGGTTAAACCAACGCTGCCGGCTAAATTGTTAGCTTACATTGCTAGCTAATTGTGTGAATTAGCATTAAGCAGTAAGTTAGCTCGGCTGTTTAAACTTACCTGAACACTGCACTCTTTTCCTTGGAGTGGTTTCACTGTAAGAATCATTTTTGAATATCAGGAGGAGCAGAGCTAAACCACACAAAAATACGATTCAATGTCAAGTAACTAGATTTGCCCAAGTAAGGTTACTTAGTTAGTTCGTAATAACCAGATTCTTCTCTTGTCAGCGGGCCATCTTCTTCTCCTGAGGTTCCGTGCTGCAACCGCTGCTTGTTCTGTGATAATACCTATTACCGCCGCTTATTGGCTGAATTGTGGTACTGCAACAATACTTTCACAGGGAAAATTGTGCCACTATATGGAACAGAAGGAAATACCTCTAGTAAACTAGAAAGGTGTAGTGACTTTATCATAAACAGACCAAGGTTTTACCTAAACATTGGCATTCAGTTTAAAAACTGTATGTAGGCAGAACCTTTAACCTCGCAATGTAGCAGAGAGAGAGAGGGGGGGGGGGGGGG
>JAVQJG010044286.1:0-10681 GCA_036024015.1 Craterocephalus amniculus
CTGAAACATCATCTGAGACTAGAAATGTCAAATCCTTTAAATGGGGAAAAAATAAGTGGGGTTTTTTTTATGCAAAGAGGGAATTCTTCCATCATCTCACACTCCTGTCCCAGGTATAAATGGTATCAACTTTGGCCAGGAACTATTTCCTTTTGGTGTTACTGACGGACTTCCAGTGCAAAGGGGGAGCATAAACAAAGTTAGTAAAAACAGTCTGCCATGTTAAGTTTCTTGAGTTTCCCAGAGTTTACAACAACTCTCAGATAATGAAGCCAAGTTGATTCAGAATTACCCAAGCTGCACAAGTTGACCATAAAATCTGTTTCAGCCAATCTCACAATGTTCTTTTTGAGACTTATTTTTTGAGAAGTTATTTGTGCATTAACCTGTGACCGGTGGTTCTGGGTGCATAAATGAAACTATGCATTCTTATATACAAAAATATTCATATTAGTTGAAGATAAACCAGGTTCCATTCTACTAGTTCAATTTGAACATCTCAAGTCCAAACCTAATTGTGAAAGTACAGTTCATGCTGTCACGCCACAGTTGTCTCTGGGTGATGGAAAGCATGCGTCTGTGGCCATGCGCGCTTGTTGAGTGCTCCAGATCACCCGCTGCAGGCGCGACCTTCCTTCTCTTCCTGCTTAACCTAATCAATTATGGTTCAGAACAGAAGCCAAGAGTGTGGGGAGACAGAAAACCCATGACCTTGTCAGAGTCCTGAGGAGACTGTGAATAATTCCCTTTGAGCCCCATAACGACGGCTTTCCATGGCAGGAGGGGGAAAGCAAAGGTAGCTTGTAAAGCAAAGAGAAGGGAAGCTAATTTTTTATTTTTTTAAAAAGCATCAGCAGCTGTTTGTTAATCTGAGGTAAAAGTAGTGACTGTGGCAAGTTTCAAGATAGTTTAACTAAATAGTTGTTTAAATAAATCAAACAAAGAAAAATTCCAACAATCTGATCTCGGATTGTCAAGAAAATATTAGCAAAAATAAAAATCACAACACTTTAATGTAGAAAACTTGATATTATTTTTATTATTTTTTTCATTTTTTTGTTGGTATTTACTTACTTTTGTGACATGATAATCTTCTTAATCTCTGCCGTACTCATTTGTCCCAACTCAGAATGTGATTTTGTGTCAGGTAACAGCTCTAATGGCAACTTTTAAAACTATAACAAAACAAGTCACAGGGTAAACTCTTCAGCTGTGTAAAGAATTAAGTTTGCTTCTACCCTTGATTTTCATTTAAATTAATCTAAACTTGTTCTTACAGTGTTTTCAGAAGGTTCAGATAAATTATCTGCAATGTTTATTTCACGCCCAGCCGGTTCCTAACAGTTACATCTGGAGGCTGTCCAGTACAACCACAGTCTGGGCTGAGATTAGCACTCTGGGCCCAGGGGAGTCATTTCAAAGGACACTACGGTGGTTTGTACAGCAATAATTTGTTAAGGGATTTCAAACAACATCTTTTAAATTCATATTTTGCCCATGTCAATCAGGTTAAACAGTGTAATCTGTGATGACTGCAGTGCACTTCATGAGATTTTAATATGACACTTTGTGAAGCCTGGGCAGAACTTTTATGAGTTTATGTTTCACACAGCTGTTATTCATTTGCTATTGTTTAGCTGAAGGGTCGGGTTGTAATGCAACTTAGAGCTATTTCAACAGCTTGTCTCTGCATGAATTCCTGTCTTTAGAGCAGCTTATTACCTTTTGCTGCTGCAGTATAGCCTTGGGAGGGCAAAATGTTGAGTTTGCATTACTGTAAAACACGTTTTCAAGACGGTATTCTCATCCCCCACCGTCTAGTGGGTATTCTAAATCACCAAAGGGTTCTTTTTTTTAAAGACGGATGCAATAGAAAATCACACAAAGTGACTATGAATATAAAATATGTTTTCAGTCATGCACAAATACACTCCCAGAAGAATTATGAGCCGTCACTGTTCATCTTCTTTCTTCTGCACTTTTGCTTTATTTGGTGCTTTGCAGTTCAGTGAGCCAAAGGCTAACGTAACCTGATCCCAAGTCAGATCCAAAGTTAAGAGTCTGAGGTGATAAAGTATTCATGTTCTCTTCAATTCTTTGATCCAAAGAGCTACAGACCACTGAATTTCATAAGCAAAGCTTCTAGTGAAACATTAAAACGCGTCATTTTCTAAATGCTTTTCTTATTATTCCTTTGCTATCAAAAATAACAATACACTAGGGAATTCTGAATTGGTAAAAATAAAATCTAGTTCACACAGTAACTGCTTGTTTTATCTTATTAAAAAGTCTCAATATAACATTGTGCTCTAGATTTTGCTCTTTCAATTACTTTGTCCTGTGCGTTCCGGCATCAATTTGGGCCTCTGTTGGCTGATGCTGCTCCTCAGGGATGAGCCCCGCTGCATGTCCTCCAACCAGATGAGTGAGCAAGACAACCAGCTGCTTGTTACATATTAATTGGTTCAAGTATTGATCTAGTCATTGGCCCTTTTTTAAATGGAATATCTATGATATGCTTTCTAATTGTCAAGTTCTTGAGATAAGAAAGCAAAAAATAAGGAAGAGTCACTCACCTTTATTGTATCGTCCGATGAAATCTCCCAAGCTGTCAAAGAAAAAAAAAGAAGCATGTTTAAATAGCAAACCACACATGAATAGTCTGCTATGCTGACAGACAATGCACATATGGTGAAATGATTGCACCGTCTGCAGTTGGTTCACCTGCAGTTTGCAGTCTGGTCTCCACAAAGATTCCAGCAGCAGCTGATGGTAGCGTGTGTGTTTCTAACACATCAATCACAGTCACCTCCTAATGACTTATTCATCGACTTCGCCAAAACACACATCTTGATGATGACACTGGAAGGAGCATTTCAAGTCATGCGGTTGCAGTGTCTGCAATCAGCATTCTGTGGAATTAAATCCACTAGTAATCAATTTTAGTTGAGCAGGAACAGATCCCGGATGCATGATCCTCAGAGCTTAAGACTGAGAAATGTGCTTTGTGTGCGTGTACCTCTGTGGGCTGTTGATGTGTAAAACACACAGTGTATAGGGCAGGGCCATTGCTGGACATAAAGCTTCACAGGGGCACAAGCCCCCATTTTACTCAAATCACATCTTTATATGACTGTGTATCAATTATGCAACACAATGTGCTGAATGAACTTCTCTTCCCAATACCTTTGACTGCTGTGGCCAAACTGAAACAAGGTAATAAAAATGTAGGGTTGTGACTTAGCAACTTTACTTCTGATAATACTTTTTTTGATGCCGCGTACAAATGTGCACCCTGCTACAGACATAACTCAACATGCGTTTCAAAGAGACCGGCCCCCCGATTAGACACTTTAGGCTATTTGTTCATGCAGCCTTAATTATTTAGAATATTTGACCTCTAGTGCCTGTTAGTGCCAATGTAGGAAATGCCAGTTCTCCATAGAATGCAGGACATTTTTTAGATGCAAGGTATGAAATATGTATGTTGTCACATGTTTTTTTCTAGGCATATCATAAAATGCATTAAAAAGAATTATGATTCGGGCAGTGTGAAATATGCCGTTAGACAGGTTTTTTAAAATCGCAGTCTGGAAATATAAATAACGTCTTTGAAAATGAAAAAGAAATACTAAATAGAACTAAAGAGTATATTCTCAATGGGAAAACATGAAAGCCAGAAGGGGAAATGTCCACAGTAGACAAGTTTTTACAAAAGCAGGGTAACTTTCATCTGGATGGAGGAGCATAAACATAGAAAAGAAGGCAGTCAGAGGCAGACGGATCAGGACTTTTTTTTAACATTATAGTGGTTTCATAATCCATCCAAAGCAATTCATATAATGAGCATAATAGATGCAGTCATCTGTAAATAATATATGCATATATAAATAATCTCAGTGGGAAGTGTGAAGGTCTGAGTTAGCTTGAAGACACCAAGCACAAATCTAACTGCACAAAACAAGGATTGGAATGGAAAAGACTAAGTTTACATAAAGACGTTAATGAGTCCTGACCTAATGCATAGGAGACAGGACATGTCAACAATATGTAAAGACCCCTGCACACATCACAACTTGAACATATAGCAGGAAGAACAGCAGCAACTATACATGTATGTTCAAGAAGCTTACATATGGCTCCAACTAACATTTAGCAGCTCTTTTTGGCTGAAGTTCTGTAACCAAATGTGAATGACAGGCTAGCAGTTACATTTTGTGTTCACATTTGTTTTCTGTATGAAAAAACCTTTTGTTGTTGTTGTTTGAATTCTTTGGTTGTTTAAATAAAGCATTTTACACTACTGATTTATTTGTCTCTATCTTCAGAAGGTTTTCCAAATGATGTGATAAGAACACAGGGCTTTCTGCCAGGCACTGAATCTGAAATATTTTCATAGTGGTTACTGGGAGCTTATTCCACTGTTAAATTTGCTACAAATCGCTCTAGATGAAAGTGAAAGTTACACGCCTAAAATATTGTGTTACTGGCACCACAGGGGGCTTCATGCTCAGGCCTTTTATGTTTTTTCCACATTTGGCAAGTCAATACTACTGTGATCAAGGATGGATTTGATTCAAAATGTAGGTCTAGAGCAGAGAAAGCGTGTCCTAAGCTCTCTGCATGGAAGGGACAACAGCATGTGTCCAGCTGTCAGGCACAGCTGCCAGCCTCTGAAGCGGTACCCTGGGTAGGTGCAGTCTGTAGTGGGTGGCAGCAGCACAGCTCCTAAGGTGGCCCCATCAGTTGGGTTGTGACAGCGCTGTAGCCTTGTTAAATAGGTGTCCTTGGATTGTGCCGCTGTGCTATTATTGCTCTTGCATAACAGAAACACTGCAGCTTTGGTATTCTCTTCTTTTCTTTTCTTATTTTAATCCATGTCATTTGCTGTTAAATTACACAGAGCTCCAGCAGAACGGGATGAATATATTTGGACGAGTGGAAAGTGGCTTTTAGAGGTGATGTTTTCAGAACAGAAAATTCAAAGAAGTCATTATTTTACTTGGTTAAATGCTTTCATGAACGTTCTAGAAAAAACTCATCAGTTTTTCATTGGTTGCCAATTTCTATTGTTTAGTACTCACTGCAGAACCTTTTCTGCATTGCATTTATCTCTAGGAAGCAGACCTGCAACAACTTGACTGGTGCAATTTGTTGTGTGAAACACCTGCAATTACTGTCAAATATTCATGGTCATATGCTTGGTTTATCATCTGTGATTTGGAATGGAGTCACAGGTGGAGTGGGCACCGCTTCTCTCATTTAAGAGGCTCTTGGCTGTGCTGTGACACATGGATAATCCAACAAGGAATCAATCATTACACAGTTATTGAGGTAATAGGTGAGCAAATATGTTTCCTGGTGGCTGTTCTTATTATTCCTGGGCCCCCAGGAGACAAAAGAGCCAGATGGAATAGAGGTGTTGTCACTACTGAGTGAACAGGTAATGAATTACTCTAGGACAAATGGGCCCGCCACATGGGAGATGAGGGATCCTTCCACAAAGAGACAGAGGGTGAGTGGCAGCATCCACAAACACGCTTTTCCTCAACTTTACCCTGGTGGTGTGTGTTGGGTCTTTTTCGAACTGACATTAAGTCAGCGAAGGGTGCAGCGAAGGGTGGAGCGCCTTGATGGCTGGAAGAATGATTGAATGAATTTAGGAGTCTCTGAGAAGAAGACAGTGGGACAAAACAAATACCATCTAACCCATTTGTCATAAATTTCAGATCCAACCAGAGGGATTATGACACTGCTTCTTAAGAACTGCATGAAATTACATGATACAGTATAGTTGAATCTTTCCAATTTTAAGGTCCAACCCCACCTCCTTTTTATTTTCCTCGAAACCAGCTGATATGTTACAACTTTAGACAATTGTTTCTCCGGTGACAGTCATTGCTAGGGGATATGATTATGCTGTGGTAATTATGATTGTTATTTCCAATCACAGCTGAATGGAGTCAGAGTGTGTTATATCAGAGTACCAGAATGACTGCACTGGCTGATTCTGATGGGGACGATTTGAGATACAAGCGTTCTGCCAGCACAAGCAGCAACAAATGCATTCTGTGTTCCTGCAGGGAGACAGCAGACAATCTCACAGCCTCTGCAGGAAGACCCAGTGGTTACTGGGATACTTCAACTGCACCACAGTGAAGAGACAGAAGTGAAGGCACGGAATATGCTGTGACCTCCATTGAAAAGCAAAGCACACACAAGGGTTTTCCTCATAAAAATCCTTTGATTTTTGTGATGAAAATAGATAAGCTTCACCATAATGAATATTTCTTTAGTTCAGAAACTTTAGTTCTCATAAATGCTGGGATAGCTGTTGGCTATATTTTCACCAACTAACCTGTCATTTTAACCTTTAAATGTTTACGCTAGCAAAATGCATTGAAATTTCTTTTCTCTGAAGGTAATAGTTCCTTGGGAAAATAATGAGAAGAAAATGTGTTTTTTTCATGCATAGTTAAGATAACAGTTAAAATTATAATAAGAATAGTTAATGGCCAAAACCTAAAACAGTAATGGGATAGAACAAACAAACATTTACTTTAAATAACCATACCAAGTGGTAGAAATAACAAATGTTTAATAAGAGTCATAGTCACAAAAGAAAATGAGTAGAACAGGCAATTAAAGTGTTTTCCCCACTCCAAATGCTGAGAGTCCCAATCCCAAAGACATGTATCTAGCTTTATGTGTCTGTACATGTATGTATCTGACACAATCTCTGTCTGCAATTCTAATTTTTGTAAAGTACTTTGTGATACAATTCATCAATAAAAGTGCTTTAGAAGTAAAGCTTTAATTGACCGAATAAGTCCATTCAAATTAACATGTTATAGTCATTTCCACCAAATGACATCCAAAGATAGATAGACATGAACTCATCATCAACTGTACAGTTTGTTTTCAATGACAATTCATCAGGTCAGGTATTTCAAATCAGGTTTAGTCCAGCTTTGACTGAAGGCATTTGTTTTGATGGTATTAATACAGATGATGACTTAAACTTGAAATAAAAACTATACAGTGAAATGTAATTTCAGCATGTTTTATTATCATAAATCCTGGTTGTATTGATATATATTTTGTACTAATTTAAATAGATTTTTAATCATTTTTATTTATTTATTTATTCAAATTATTGTTGTTGTTATTATTATTATTATTATTATTATTGTTATTTGTTGTTGTAGTAGTAGTAGTAGGGCTGGGCAATAAATCGATTTTATCGATAAATCGGATTTTCTATTAATGAGGATTAAATTTTTTGAAAATCGAGATTTTCTTAGCTGGAAATATTTTGCCAACATTGCCTTCCCTCACCTGTACAACTGTATGCGTGAAGTTTATATTTTCATTGTTTACAGTGGCAGGGCCTGCCAGCTTGTTTTACAAGTTAATTTCACAACTTAAAATATCTGCACTTTGAATTTAGGTCAACTTCCTGAATGGATGGTTGAAATAAAAGCATGTTTTCCCATAAAATCTAATATTTGTGATCTGTTTTAAAGAAAAAGACAGGAAGATTAAAGACAATCGATTAAAATCGAAAATCGGATTTGGTTTTAAAAAATCGGAGATTTTATTTTTTGGCTATATCGCCCAGCCCTTCTTAGAGTTTATGTTCAAACGGGAGTTATTCAATCTGAACCAAGATTTCAACCTAGCCAAGGTGTAAAAAACCAGCCTCGATGGTTACAGGAAAATATTTTAAATAAAACCATGGTTGTTCTCTGAGTAACGGAAGCTTCCTGGGTAAGAAGAAAAATTTCTTCAGCAGCCCAAAAAGTCATACCAGCTCTTACATTTATTAGATTAGATGTTTTTCAATTGTAGTTCAGCAGAGCAAATTTTGTAAAAGCATGCAAAAAATATGAGAAACTAATACAAATTACATCACAAACTAATCCTTTGATGTAATCAGGTGTTTATGCAACTGTCAGACTTCTACACCTGCTGACAGGTACTTTGGCCCACTACTTATCAGCAAAGTGCTCTCATTGGTCCAGGACTGTATTGTTTGTTTATTTTTATTTTTTTAACTCAGTTCAATTGAAAAACAATGTTTTAGTTTGCTCAATTATAATTTAACAGATAATACATTTTTTCAGTCTCCCGTTATCTGAATTACAATTAGATTATTATTGAATTTTGCTTTTTCTTTATAGACAGAAATTAATCATTATGCAGACAACTATATGTTCCTTAGCCTTTATTGACTTGTAATCACATCTGTGTGAGCAGTAAAGTAATGAAACATTTTTAAATGGACGTTTTAAACCATATACCAACCATCCTGCAACTTTTAGATTAATCTCTTCACCATCACACTTGAATCACAAGGCTGAACTCCCTGATCCTCACAGATGCTTTGTAATGAGCCATTCATTTCATATTGATATTTAGCCATTTTTTAGTGATCAATCATGACATAGTTAGTATGTGGATTCCTTTTAATGTCTGGATTGTGAAGATGCCATTACCATAGCTTAATCTGTAAAACTAAATGCAACTGACCAAAAAAAACCAACTAATGCTAATACAACAATCTCCGATCATTTTACAAATGGTTTAAAAGAAACAGGAGAACATTCAAAGTTTAAGACCTTTATAAAGTATGAATAAGAATAAGATATGACAAAAAAACAACTACTTTATTTTGAAAAAGGGCTTTCTTATAATTACTACTTAATTGATTAATGAGAAAATATTAAGTTCTCTGGTACCATGAGTCAGAAATGTGTCCAGCCTGTAGATACAGAATAGAATGAACTGTCTGCTTTAAGCAGTTTTATCTTATCCTGCTGGACAAGGAGGGCATGGGGCCCTCTGATAAAAATTTAAATTGTGTGATCTCAAGATCAGTGAAGGTTGAATATTGGTGCAGCAGTGATTTAAAACTGTACATTGTAGGATCTTTCTAAGTAAAAAATAAATGATTGAAAATAAAATAAAACTGGCTATCTACTTTTCCAAATTGTGTTTTATTTTTTACATTAGATGACCACTTCAGCTGTAATAATCAGTTCATTATTTCCCACTGCTGCAGTAACACCAGTTGTCCAGCAGGTGGAGACAGAAACAGCTACGCCCACTGCTGTCGTCTGCCAAGAGACGTCATCGGGCCTAATCCAGGAAGTAGAAAAACATCAACAATCCGAACAGGTTTCGGCTAGGGCGAAGTGTCGGAAAAGGCTATCTGCGAGGTAGCATTCCCCAAGCGTGATTTTCCCTGCTGGTTCGCTTTTGCTTGTTATTTACACACTAAGGGTTTTGTAGAATTTTTTAGGTATGTCGTTGTTCGGGAAGATATTTGGTGGAGGAGGAAAGGGAGGAAAGGGACCGAGTCCACAGGAGGCGATCCAGAAACTCCGAGAGACAGAGGAGATGCTAACGAAGAAACAGGAATTTTTAGAGAAAAAGATCGAACAGGAGCTGCAGATAGCAAAGAAAAATGGCACGAAAAACAAAAGAGGTGAGATATAGGGACGCATTTTATTTCTATATTCTGTTTCCTGTGTCTCATTTTTTCAGGTCAACCATCAAAAGCCAAACGTTAGCTAGCACGTTAGCTGGATTGGCTAAGTTTACAGGGTTGTTGTAACTGTTGGCAGCCTCACCTACTGTACCCGTCTAATCACAGCCATGGTCTTCACTCAACATATATTACTCCATGAAAGTCAGTTTTTTTTTATTATAAATATTTTTCCAAGCATGGTCGACTTATTTTGACCGAAGCAACGTTAATGAACTCTCCCTCACATATTATCAATGGTGACTGATAAGTGATCATTTAGGAATCAGAGTAGGTTAAAACTGTGGTGACACTCCTGCTGTGTACCGACAGGTTGTCATTAAAATGATAATAACAGGACAAGGGTTGAGTTCTGTCATGCGTGGGCGTGTTTGCACCTTGTAGTCCATAGGGTTGATACACTAATCTGAGGATGATGTTTAAAAAACGTGTGGTACTTTTGTAAAGTGGAAGCAGCTTATATATATATATATATATATATACTTGCTTTAAAATGTAAAAAGTTAACATACTATCCTCATACATGGGTTTTTGTGCTTCATGGGATGGGAAGACCTCTGTACTAGTTCTTTGTATGCATTACCTTTTATGCTAATTATAGCTCTACAAAGGTTGAATGACTCAACCCAGAATGATACACAGTTGTTACACATTCTTACTTATATTTTCCAGTTTCTCATTCCCCACTAGAGGGCTATATTAAATAGTACTTTGGGGGTTGTGATGCTGAGTTACACAGCCAGTAGTTCATTCTTTAATCAAGCTGGTCGTCTTGTTTAAAAACCAAACCAACCATCCGCATTTCTGTACTAGTCATATATTAAACGATAATGGAAGTTTAGCCGAGGTTTAAATGGTAGATTATTATAATCGAATGATCTTTTTCTATTCTCTTGATACCTTTCTTTTTGTGCAATGTTGTAAATGTTTAACAGGGGAGACAAACTTTAAGATTTAAACATTTGAATAACCTTGCTAAACAAAAATGAAAATGGGCAGATAAGACCTAGATAATGGGGGCTGCACGGTGGTGTAGTGGTTAGCACTGCGGCCTCACAGTGAGAAGGCCGCGGGTTCGAGTCCCAAGTTGGTCAGGATTCCGGCCTTCCTGTGTGGAGTTTGCATGTTCTC